>CM061065.1:22699656-22952257 GCA_030762895.1 Sophora flavescens
AAATAAAGAGAAAATTGCATCTCTTTAAATTATATAAATCATATTATATATATATATAATAAAAAAAATTTATTTTTAATATTATTTATTTATTTATTTATTATTTATAAATAGGCCGCCTATCGTGTTAAAAGACTTTTTCGTAAGCTTGAGTCTGAACTGTTTATCTAAAAAGGCTTTTGAAAAAGTCTAGACCTGGCCTTTTTATTAAATAGGCAGCTGTGCTAGGCCTTAAATAGGTTGTAGCCATAGGCCCCCACGAGCTGGCCGGCTCTATTTCCACCCCTAGTTTTTAGTTTAATGAACCAACTAGGATTCAACAAGTATACAAGTATGTATGATGAAAGACATGATCATACATCAAAAGCAAGAACAAAAACTCCATCCATCCTTTCCTCTAGAATTCGCCAAGATGGGTTTCCAAGAGAAGAAAATTTTTGATCATCACATGCTCTTAGATACATACAATATACATGATTATAAGAACATAGGAAGTGGGTTTCAACATCATATGATTTTTCTAGAATTTGTTATGAATTTTCAAAGTTCTAGATCTAGAAACTTAAAAGTGATGAACATAGATGAAATAGACTTTGAATCATGAAACTTATTGAAGAACATAGATATGATTAGGGAAGGATAATAGGATTCACCTCTTGAAGATCAAAAACAAGTGAAGATCCAAGGACTTGCTTCACAAAATGATGGTATGAACTTAGAACTTTTGGGTCGTTTTGTGCAAAGTGTGAAAATGGCAAATAATGAAATGAAAGTATGAATTTAGAGGTGGGTTGTGCCACTTTGAGGGACTAAGTAGAAAGAGGTGGCTTCTCCAAGGATTTAGGTGCAATTAATTCCTAGGGACCATTTTGCAAATTCCAAAAGTATAGGACTATTTTGCAAATTCTAATAGTTTGTAATGATGACCATGTGCAACACTTAATGTGTTCACATTGTGACTCATCTTTTTGAATTTTATTGAAGCTTTTGGGAAAAAATCTAGAATGCTTGGAGCTTGTTAGATTTGTGTATAACTTTGGAGAATAATGGAGAACATTGTGGAAGATTCAACAATAAACTTGGCTCATCCAAGTTAAGGGCAGCCACCACTCCCCTTGGGCTTAAGACGGGCCATGGAAATTTGGGCTTGGATTTAATTATTTTGGCCCACCAAAATGCTTAAGCATAATCATAAGCCAGGAAAACTTATATGATTTCTAATGGGCTTCATGAATTTTAATCCATGGACAAGTGAATTTAGTTCCTCGTGCCACGATCCTCAAAGGGGGCTTGGAACAAAGATTCTCGCCAATTCACTTGGAAAAACATAGAAACTAACTTAGGGACCAAAGTCCAATTAAGAGAAAGTTCAAGGACTTAAGCGAAAATCCATACATTGCCACTTTAACCTTGTAGAATCTTCTAGACTAAAAGTGTGATTCATACCCATGGAATCATCTCAAAATTCTAATATAACTTCTTATCTGCTCTTGAAACTCCTAAATCCACTTTATCGTTCACCCGACATTGATTTCTGCTTGTAAACGATATTATTTTATTTTTAATTTTTCCAAATAATTCTAAAAATACACATTTGTAGGAAATAAAATAAAAATCTTAAGTCTTCCGTTCACGAATTAAAATTATGTCTTTTGAGAAGATAATTATACCGTCAATGGAATTCATGGCCGTCGCTTCGACTTTCCAACCTAAATTTTAATCGTAGCTTTCACATTCAAGTAGAATTGAATGGTAACCTCCGTTTATTTGAAATAATTTTTCAATACTCATATGAATATAAACAGAGCACATTCATTATCGAAAAGAAAACAATCGAAATCGTGGTGTTACAATTATTGCTATCAACTGTCTTTTATTTTTATTTTTTTAATAACAGAGACGCCAGTCCTCGACTAGTGCCTTACCCGGCCGTAGTGAAAAAAATATGCTATGTCTCCAAAAGGAACCTCATTGGTAAATAGTTTCAAAACAACCCTAAACCGATAAATAGTTTCTAAAAGGAACTCGCTTGATCAAAAAGCCAATATATGGTTGACTCATGCAGGTGTTGTGTTCACTTCACATTTTGAACCTTCTGTGAACTAGGGTTTTTGCTTCCCATTCATAAAGTATCCCACAAACTTAAATTCTTTGCATCCGCTATATTTTCATTCTTGTGCTTAGTCATAATGTCACGCTACAGTGTTTTAAAAACCGGCACCACCCCATCGCCGATCGGAGACTCAATCGATTCTAGTTGGACCATAGAATCGCTGTAGCTATAGGGGCAAATGGATGGATCGGATAATTTTTATTCGATCTTAACGGATGGATTAAAACCATCCATTAATCCATTATAATCCATTAAAAATTCATTAAAAAATCCAATCCATCCATGATCCATTAAATAAAATCCATCCGATCCATCCATTACATTTTCATGGATGGATAATCCATCCATTAAAATTTATTTTAAGAAATTAAATAATTTTATATCTCTTTATCCATCCATAAAATATTTTTTTTAAAAATAATTTTGTAAAAAATTAAAATATTATTCTATCTCCCCCCTCCATCCGAGATACTGAGGAAATTCAAAAGCAATAAGAATCCATGCAAAGAAAAGCTCCCAATCGACTCCAACACCTACTTCCGTGTCTTCACCGCTTCCGCCCTCACATTTTATCTCTCTATACGACTTCACTTTGCACACCAGTATTATATGTGTCCCGTGTGCACTGGAGAGCTTGATACTGAATCGAAAACCAAGTTCTTGAGTGCTCGATTAGACATTTCATCCAAATGTGAGCCTTCAATTTCTGTTCATTTTTCCTATCGCTACCTAATGAATGCTACAATGTTAACATTTTGTTCGACACTCTATTATAGTTATATGCAACCCATGGTGTAGGATTGCGTTATGACCGACAAGACAAGTTACGCTATATTGTAACTCGCAAAGAAAACATTTTTTTTTTGCAAAATAAGCTGATCCATTACATTTTTGATTGCTGATCCAATGGATTTTAAAATATTGATGGATCGTAAACCATCCACTAAAAATAATCTAATCCATATCCATTTATATTATTTTTTTTATAAAATGGATGGATGGATGATTTTTCATGGATGGGACTGAATGGACGGTGGATAAATGAATCATTTTGCCACCTTAACCCGTGAACTGCTCAACCGGAGAAAAAGGCAAAACACCGTTCAACCGGTCCAAAAACCGAAACCGGTGAACCGGCCGATCTAACTCCACATAAATTTTCTTAGTTTTTTAAATTACAAAAAATTAAAAATCCCCATTATCTCTTCTTCCGCTTTAAGAGGAAGCTTCTTCTTAAATAAAACCCTAACTTTCCTTGACTTGAAATACACACGTGCAGCTCATGATGTCTTCTTCTCACCTCACAACCACCGGACTACAGCTGGTACTAAGCTTCCGGACCACAGTGCAACGGGACACGACGGCTGGTACTCGCCTTCCGCTTCCCTCGCACGGCTCATTTTCCTTCCTTCTTCCCCTCGCTCTCCGCCATTTTTTTTGTGTGTGTGAGCTCTGCTATGGTTTGATCCTTGATGCATATCCTTGAGTTGGGAGCAACAAGCTCCGATCTTCTGTTCTCAAGCAGGTTGACAACGAAAGGTAAATCAATTATTAAAGAGGGGTATTGGTGAAGAAAGATCTATATATGATAATGAATTGTTAATTTACTAATTTCAAGATGCTATTTACTGCACTTTAATTTAAAGTTTAACTTTGTAATTAGAATTTATGTTGTGTGCCTTGTGGTTGTTGAACAATTTAGACTTGAATGATAATATGGTTTGAAATTTTACTTATTAATTGATCTTTATGTAATTATATGTATAAATATACAATCTGGTTCGACCACTGGTTAAAACGGTTGATTCGGTCGAACCTTGAACCGCTCTCCTTTTCGATTCAACCGATTTTTAAAACATTACAGTTAAGATTCTTCATTCTTTCCTAAAAATATGTTTTGTGGATTCAAACCCACATCTCTCTCCATAAATTTAATCTGCACAGACAACTTCGTCACACTCATTTAGGTTCACTCACATCACATTTTACGTGCAAGAATCTGTACGCACAATATGTAATACATAATACTATGTTTTGTAGAAATTATATTTTGTAGGTACAAGATTTAAATTATCCATTTAATTAATATGTATTGTTAATTAAAAAATTATATTATTAATTAATTATAAATTTTACATCATTAAAAATGTTTAATTTTTACTATAATTATTTAAAATTCGGATTTATGATTTATTGAAAGTGTAAAAATTTATACTAATGATATCAAAATTAAATTCTTAAATCATTTTGTTGTAAAGTCTGTGATGATATTACAAAGATATGGTGATATGCAGCGCACACAAAGAAGAAAGCCAAGGACAAAGGAGCTAAAGAAAGAGCAAAACAACAAGAAGATTATCGTGGTTCAGGCAATTGAGACCCTTACATCCACACTGTAGCCGATTCTTATTCCATTCAAAGTGATCACAACTTCACAAAAGATACATCAAAGAAGACTTCTAGGGAAGTTTACAAAGCCTCTCCTCACTTGCACTCGTAGTTTGTTTTTGATCACAATGAATCTAAAGAATATGTCCTACAAGAATTACATCAAATTGAGACTTATATACACCTATGCATATTCAACCACCTGAATATGGTTGTGGAGATTAACAACCTCTAACTAACTTTTGAAAACTAACCAACTCTAGTTACAAATATAGGTATCACATGAACTAATAGGTTTACAACATATTTCTCATTACAAGGCTGGAGCTTAGCTAACTAACTATTGTTGATCCATCTTCATAACAATCTCCACCTTGGATCTTCAATATTAGGACCAGCAAGCTCTCCTTCCTACTGCCTCTTGGAGACTTCAGAGTCACAAGTTCCAATGTTCACTAAGTTTAAAACAATGAGTAAACTTTGAACATGGAACTACTTTTGTCAGCATGTCTGTAGGATTGTTTGCTCCAGCCACTTTCCTCACTTCAACTTCACCTTGTGCTATGATGTCTCAGATGTAATGCATCCTAATGTCAATATGCTTTGTCCTCTCATGAAAAACTTGGTTTTTAGAGAGACAAATTGCACTTTGACTATCACACCATACTTCAACAGACCAGTCTTTCCTTCGAGCTCATGAACAAGACCTTTAAGCCATATGGCTTCCTTTATAGCTTCAGTGAGAGCTATATACTCTGCCTCAGTGGTAGATAGAGCCACAACTGGTTGCAAATTAGCCTTCCAACTTATGACACTTCCATACAAAGTGAATAAGTATCATGTTAAGGACCTTCTTTTGTCAATGTCACCGCATAATCGTGATCAACATAGCCCGACTGCACCATTGATTCTTTCTCTCCTTTTCTTCCATAGACCGGACCAACAGACTTTGAACCCTTTAGATATCTAAAGATCCACTTTACTACACTCCAAGATGTTGTTTTCCGTGATTTGCCATGAATCTACTTACACAATGTTAGCCGAGTATAAGCAAATCTGGTCTTGTATGGACCATAGCATACATAAGTGAACTCGTAGCATTCGAGTAGGGAATTCTACTCATATCTTTGATCTCATCTTTCTATTTTTGGAGAATGAGTGATTGACAGTTAAAATGTCCAAAGAATAGGTGTTGATACAGGTTTTGAATCAAGCATATTGAACATTCTTAGTAGTTTCTGCATACATAGCTTGACCGAGATAGATATAATGCACCTTCATTTCTTTTCCCGATAATATCCACTCCCAGTATTCACCTTGCATCCCCTATATCCTTCATTTCAAACTCAGATTGCAACAGATTCTTCAACTCTTTGATGGCTTTCATATCTGCACTTGCAATCAACATGTCATCTACATAGAGCAATACGTAGATAAAACAATCGGCTTCAACCTTCAAGTAGACACAATCTGTCATAGGAACTGCTGACAAACCATTTGACACTACAAAAGAGTCAAATCTTTGTACCACCGCCTTGGGACTGCTTTCAATTCATACAGAGATTTCTTCAGCAAACATACCATCTCCTCTTTCCTTTTTACCTCATATACTTCAGGTTGACTCATATAGATTGCTTCTTCTAGATTCCCATGTAAAAAGGCTGTTTTTACATCCATTTTCTCCAATTCAAGGTTGTGAACCGCAACTAGTGCCAAGGTGATTCTCGATGCTTGTAGGCTTCACAATTGGAGAAAAAAATCTCATTATAGTCAATTCCTTCTCTTTGTGTGAAACCCCAGCCACAAGCCTTGCTTTGTATCCGTAGTTATCCATTCCCTGCTTTTCCGGGTTTCCTTTTGAAAATCCATTTACACCCTACAACTTTCTGCTTTATTGGCTTTTCAACAAGTTTCCAAGTATCATTCTTCATTAAAGAGTCAAACTCATATTGCATTGCTGATCTCCACTGATCACTGTCGGTTCTGGAAATTGCATCTTTGTAAGAAATTGGTTCTGAGCCTTGATCATCAATTTCTATACTCAAAGCATAAGCTATGAGATCAACATAACCAAATCTTACAGGAGCTTTAATCTGCCTCCTTTGTCTGTCTCTGACCAGGTTATATGAAGTACCAGCAGGTTTAGGAATTGATGAAATCATAGGTTCATCATGAGATGCTTCATTTCTGTCCTCTACTGGACCTGATGTTTCTGCAAGCTTCTCCACCTCCAACCTAATTCCTTGATCAGACTGTCTGTTCTGCTAAGCTTGAACACCATTTTGAACTGAATCAGGCTTCTGTTGATCATCTGCTATCATGTCTTCTTCTCTAAACAAGACATCCCTGCTGATAATTGATTTGGGACCTGCAGGATCCAATAACCACACTTTATATCCCTTCACTCCTTCTGGATAACCTAAGAAGATTCCCTTCTTAGCTCTAGGTTCAGTTTGCCTTCATTAGAATGAACATATGCAGTGCATCCAAAAATTCTTAAGTTTTCATAGCTTGGAGCTTTTCCTATCCATCTTTCCTCTGGTGTTTTGAATTCAATTGCACTTGAAGGGCATCTGTTTATTAGATAACATGATGTATTCACAGCCTCTCCCCAAAAACTCTTTGCCAATTTTGCATTGGCAACATACATCTCACCCTCTCCAAAATGGTCCTGTTCATCCTTTCAACAAGGCCATTTTGCTGAGGGGTCAATCTGACAGTTTTGTGCCTTCTTATTCCATTGTCTTTGCAAAATTCATTGAATTCCTCACTTAAGTATTCAAGGCCATTATCAGTTCTGAGCAGCTTCACATGCCTACCAGTTTGATTCTCAACAAGCAATTTCCATTGTTTGAAACACTTAAAAGCCTGATTTTTATGTTTCAACAGATAAGTCCAAACTTTCCTAGACCAATCATCAATGAAAGTTATGAAATATTTTGCTCCTCCTAATGAAGGTACCCTGGCTGGCCCCCAAACATCGTAGTGTACATAATCTAGGATACCCCGAGTTGTGTGAGTTGCATTATGGAAACTAACTCTCTTTTGTTTTCCATATACACAATGTTCACAAAAACTTAGCTTTTGATAATTCCCATTACCGATCAATCCTTGTTTATGTAGTTCTTCTAACCCTTTCTCACTCACATGACCTAATCTATAATGCCAAAGCTTGGAAGCATTTGGTTCAGAGATAGAAACTAGGCCAGCTGAGTTCAAGATAGTGTTACCTGGCAGTTTGTAAAGGCCATTCTGCCTTGTACCCTTCATTACTTGTAATGAACCTTTGAATACCTTTTAAAGTTCCACCTTCTCCTTTGAATGAACATCCAGATTGATCTAGCATTCCCAAAGAGAGCAGGTTCCTTTTAAGCTCAGGAACATGCCTTACATCAGGGAGCAACTTTACAGATCCATCTTCCATCTTCAATTTAACAGTTCCAATGCCAATGACATTACATGCCATATTATTTCCCATGAGAACCTTCCCTCCATCTATCTCCTTATAGGAGCTGAACCATTCCAGATTGGGTATCATATGGAATGAGCAACCCGAATCTAGAATCCATTCCTCACTGTGCTTTTCAGTTGAGATGGAGAGCACTTCAGCACTTTCATATCCATCAGCCACCACTGCTATATCAGATTCATCATTGTATTTACCATTGTTCTTCTTCTTCCTTTCAGGGCATTCTTTTCTGAAATGACCCTCTTTCTTGCAAGAGTAGCAGGCCTTCTTGTTCCTGGATTTGGACCTCCTCTTGTTCTTGCTCTTTGAATCCCTCTTTTCTGATCTTCCTCTAGCCATCAATGCCTCGGGATCTCCACCTTCACCTTTATTCTCGGTTATCTTTTTCTTTAATTCTCGAGAATTCAGGGTAGCTTTAACCTCCTCCAAGGTGAGTGTATCTCTCCCAAAAAGCATAGTGTCCACCAAATTTTCAAAGGATGATGGAAGATAACATAGTAGCATTACTGCTTGATCTTCCTCGTCTATCATCACATCTATACTTTTTAAATCAAGAACTGCCTTTGTGAACAAAGAAACATGTTCTTTGATAGAAGAACCTTCTTCCATCTTTAGCTGATGTAGTCTTTTCTTCAGGTACAACTTGTTAGTTAGGGATTTGGTCATATACGTGGCTCTCAAGTTTCAGCCAAATCCCTGCTGCAGATTTCTCCTCAGCTACCTCTCGAAGAACCTCATCACTAAGAGAAAGAATGATTGTGCTATGAGCTTTACTGAGCAAATCTTTCTTCTCTTTGTCTGACAGTGTAGATGGAAGCTTAGAGGCTCCTTGTAGTGCATCATCAAGCCCTTGATGAACAAGAAGAGCTTGCATCTTGATCCTCCACAGGCTGAAATCATTTTCCCTTGTGAACTTCTCCACATCAAACCTTGTCCCCATCGCAGAATCCCTCCAAGAACCTGGCTCTTGATGCCAATTGTTGTAAAGCTGTGATGATATTACAACAGATATGGTGATATGCAGGCGCACACAACAAGAAAGCTAAGGACAAAGGAGCTAAAGAAAGAGCAAAACAACAAGAAGATTATCGTGGTTCAGGGCAATTGGAGACCCCTACATCCACACTGTAGCCGATTCTTATTCCATTCAGTGATCACAATCGCACAAAGATACAGCAAAGAAGACTTCTAGGGAAGTTTACAATAGCCTCTCCTCACTTGCACTCAGAGTTTGTTTTTGATTACAATGAATCTAAAGAATATGTCCTACAAGAATTACATCAGCTGAGACTTATATACACCTATGCATATTCAACCACCTGAATATGGTTGTGGAGATTAACAACCTCTAACTAACTTTTGAAAACTAACCAACTCTAGTTACAAATATAGGTATCACACCGCTAATAGGTTTACAACAGATTTCTGTTACAAGGCTAGAGCTTAGCTAACTAACTATTGTTGATCGATCTTCATAACACATTTAATTGAAAGTTATGGAGAATATTACTCTATTTTCAAAATACCGCTTACACATGCTAAATACATGCTATAAATTAAATCGTCATGTTCCTCCTAAAGCTAGTTAGGTCAAAAGCTTGAATAAGATTACGCATGTGGTTGGAGTTGCGTCGTCTTAGTGGATGTGGATGCCAAAGCTCCCACCTGTACCATCCACGTTCAAGCACATTAAATGTAAATATGTTTTACTATTTTGTCACTGGTAACTTGATTCTAAGAAGATTACAGCCAAACCAAAATGGTGGTGTTTGGAAGAGTTTATTTAAGCTTTTTTTGACTTATCCGATGACATAAATTCTTATGCAGTGTGTTTGGCAGAGCTTATAAAAATAACTTATCCCATCCCATAAGGAGTTTTTGACTTATTTTCATAAGTCACTGGGAGAAGCTTATGGAATTATCATAAGAGCTTACGCACTAAACACCCTCTCCATGTTTTTCACTATTCGAATCCTCTCATGTCCCTTTTTTTCTTTTTCTTTCTTTATGCGCTTATGACATAAGCTCTCATGCAATAAAGTCTTATGTGATAAGCTCTTAATTAAGTTGTTTACTCAAACGCATCCTATATATCTTTGTTTCATATTATGCTTCAAGGGTGGAAGACCCTGTTATGTCTCCATGTCTCCATCACGAGAGACCTTAAAGAGGGACATTTATGCAAATTTGTAATTATTTTTAAATTCTTAACCTTTGCAAATTTTAAAAATTGACTGATGTCTCTATCTCTATCTCTATCTCACTCTCCCATCCTCCCTCAAGTCCAGTAGAAGTCAAATCTGACCACTGCAACCTCGCCGGAACACCTCTTCCTCCGTCCACCCACAGCTTCATCAGAGTCTCACCGCACAGTCGCCACCTCCTTCGCACGCGGCCAGCACAACCAGAGGCTACCGTGCACCGCCGTCCAGATCCGATCTCCTCGCACGTAGCCACCAACCCTGTGACAATCAGAAGCAAACCATGGTTTCGAAACTGTCATCGAAGCCTGCAATTGAAGCCCTTGAAGCTTTTGGTAGTGACTCACCTCATCGCCGCATCCTCGTCGTCCTCCACAGCCCCTCCCTCCCTTCAATGCCCTCGCCGCCTACGACCTCCGCTCCTGCCGTCGGCTTTTTCTCTCCCTCATCCCTTCCTCCGACGATTCCCCCGCTGTCGACTAGCTGTTCAAGGTGGATGAGAAAGACGGCACAACAAGGATGGTGCTTCTGAGGACCTTCGTTTCTGTTGGGATCTCTTTTCCTGCGGCAGCGGGATGATGGTGGTGGTCTCTTTCCCTCCGTGCCGCTGCCGCATGTCGAGCATACCACGCCACGCCCGCCGCACCTCGGCCGATCGCCCTTTACTAGTGACGTGAACTTCCATTGTGAAATTTCTATAGCCCCCAGCTTTTTCCTTCGCTGGCTGGTGGCTGGGTTGAGTGAGGGGTGAGAGTTTAGAGAGAGAGAGAAAAAGATGGCTTAATTGTTTAAATTTGAAAAGATTATGGATTTAAAAATAATTAAATTTTTTTTGCAAAAATAAGCTTGCTCATGACACCCTAGCATTTGCCTGTCTCTTTTAGCTTGTTTTGAAATTGTCTCGTTCTAAAAGCCGTTAATATTTGAATAATAAATGATTGTTATAATTTATTTAGATATAAAAGGAAGATAAGACTCCCAAATGAATAATAACTTTTTTTTACATTACTCTTTATTAAAGGATACTTTTATTTAAATTAGACTAGGCCTTGCAATTATATAATAACAAAATATTTATTTATATTCTAATAAAAGACTTTTTAAATATCTATTATCTTTTGACTTTACACAATTCTTTTGCCCGAGATACCCCGAGGAACAAATAAAAAGACTTTACACAATTCTTATTAGCCTTCAATTGTATAATAAATGCTTCTCTCATTTTCAGTCAACTAAGATTATTGTATTTTCTTCTTCTTCTTCTTCTTTTTTTTAAAAGACAAACTTATCGCATTTCATTCGTACTAATGTTTCCAATACAAGTAGGAGTAATAACATGAATAAAGAAGCCAGCAAAAGAAATAGGAGCCCTAGCTCAACCATGAGTCTTGTCTCTTAATAAAGTTCACACAAAAGCTTGAAAAAAGAAAGAAGCTTCCTACATTGAGAAATAAATGCACCAAACTCTGGAATATTTCCTAGGCTTATTGATTGCATCAACAACCAATTTAGTATCTAGTTCAAATATCACAGAATTGATACCAAAATTAATCATCCGATAAGTACAAGCTTGAACAAACTGACCTCTATGATCTGCAAAAATACCAACGTCTACATTGCATTTATGAACGCCCACCGGAGGATTCAAGTCATTCAACCAAGAAGCATGTTCCTATTGTTCCATGTGCATGTTATTGGCAAAGATCATAGTGCTCCTTTCCCCAAGTCCTAATCCTCCAATACACGGTTATAGGGATGGCATGCCCATTGGGTGATCATGCCGATTGGATATCCACAGATAATTACCCGTAAATTCGAATGATATGGGTACGGGTACGGGTGCTATGGTGCCCACCCCGTCCCACACCAGCGCACACACACACACACACATATATATATATATATAATTAATTATTTATTTATATTACTAATATATATCATTTTAACTATAATACAAATTTTAAAACTAAAATTAATCTAAAGATTCTTTAATTTTCTAAACCTAATTGCATCTATAATTCATTTTTGGATGTTTTATTTGTTTAAATATTTTGATTTGTAATATTTTATGAGTAGATTTAAAAGATCTTTGAATTGTTTTTAATTGTTATAATGTTTCTTTTGTTATTTTATTTTTTTACAGTTAAAGTGTGGGTAACGGGTGCGGGTACATGTACTTAGGTACCCGGAGGATACTGGTAAGGGTACTAAAATTGCTACCTACACGAGTACGGGTAATTTTTTCAAACACGGATATGGGGACGGGTTCTATAGTACCCTACCCAAACCCTACCCATTACCATCCCTACTTATTGTTAGCTTTGGACAAAATTTACATGGAATTTGGATTAATATTACTCCAAAGTAACTCCTTCCAGGAACTCCACACACTCCACAATAACATAGCTAACATGCGGCACCTCTCTCATTCAGCTTTCCACAAACACTAAAGTTATGTTTGGATTGATGGAAGGAGATGGAATAGAATGGAACGAAACACAATGGAGTGGAGTGGAATGGAACGGAACGAAATAAAAATCTCATTCCATTGTTTGGATCCATTATTTAAAAAGTGAATGGAATGGAATGAGTTGTAATTTCTTTTTGCTATATTACCCTTTTCTAAAAAATAGTAACACAAAAAATATTTTATGCTCTTACTATATAGATCAACATAATTAACTCATATGGCAACTGAATGTTTTTTATAAGAAAAAAAAATTCACCGCTGAGTTGATATCGTAGTGATTGATGCCTTCACCATGAATAATAGTCTTTGAAAAGTAAAAAGATTTACTCTGTTGTTGTTTAATAACCGCAAGGAAATGAAGAATATAATTAATCTATACTTGCTAATAGGCATAAAAAGCAAAGGAATCTCATCATATGGAAGAACTTTATGCAATTGCAGCAGAAAAACAACGACAACAACTGTATTCTACTTCAACAATTGCTGCCACTTAAATTTAAAAACTTTGGCAATGACAAGGTAGCGAAAATTTTGGAGTAGATGCGTTTAGCAATTGCTTTCGAGTGAGGAGCTGTGAGTAGGAGAGCATGCAAAGAAGATTATGATTGTGTGGGATATAATAGTAATTTTTTAATTTTATAAAGGTATGATCTTTTGTTTCATCTCATTCCCTCGAATCGGGAGGGAAGAAAAATGAGGGTAAGTGATGGAACATGATGGAATGTGTTCCATCGATTCAATTACATTACATTTTTTTTATTCAATCCAAACAATGGAAAATTATACCATTCCCTTCTATTCCATCTAGTTCTACCAATCCAAACATATCCTAAGGGTGAGTTTGATTTGCTAAAAATCAAAGGACTACACAGCACAATTGTAATTGTTCCATGTTTGGTTCAAAAATTAATCTAATTAAAGACATGACAA
The DNA here is from genome assembly GCA_030762895.1 of Sophora flavescens. Lineage (NCBI taxonomy): Eukaryota > Viridiplantae > Streptophyta > Magnoliopsida > Fabales > Fabaceae > Sophora > Sophora flavescens. The sequence goes on from CM061065.1 coordinate 22,713,228, forward strand.
AAAATAAGACAAAGGACAGCACAAAACTCAATCTTATCCCTCACCAAATCATGAGACAAAAAATTATCCAACGACAAACTATCAAAAAGACAAAAATATTCGTATTTATTTCTCCCTAAATAAATATTCTCTCTAACATAATTTTACTCCCCCCAACTCCCTCACCTCCCCTCCCCTCCCTCCCCCACCTTCACACAAACTTTTTTATGTTCTATTTTTCGTTTGTAGGTTCGTATTGTGTTTGGTTTATACTAGTATTGTTACCCGTGCAAAACGCACGGGTAATAAATTTTTCTAAATAAATTATTATAACATATAATTAAATTATTGATTGTAATTGTTATTTATATTTTAGAATATATTTAAATTATATTCTATAAATTAAATTTGTATGTATTGTCAAAGTAAATATTTTGTACATTTATATCCAATATTATTTTGACAAATTTACACTGTAGTTATTTATTTATATTATTAAAATAAAAGCGTATATCAAAATATTAATGAATAACAATTTAAAAACTTTTACACTGATGACATATACTCCCTCCAAACTCAATTATAAGTAAAATCAACTAATTTCATACTTATTAAAGAAGTTAGTTAATTTAGTTTAATCGTCTTGATTTATGTAAAAAAAAAAGAGTTATAATTACTGAATTATCCTTACTTATAATGATACACCTCGGGAGTGTGCAATACTCTTGGAAAAGTAAAAAGAGAATTAATCAAGGATATCTTTGGAACACTGACATTATATAGAGTTGAATTGATTGAATTTTGATTATATTTAAGACCAAAAAATATAGGTACTTTTTTGCTTATAATTGAGTCCGAATGGAGTACTACTTTAAAACATACAAACAAATAGATTTAACTAATGATATATCCATACTTATCAAGCAGTCAATAACACCTACAAACAAAGTTTGGGTTATCTTGAGTTTTTCAAAGAGTTAATGCTAATGCAAAATTAGACTAAAATTTTTACATTATAAAAAATTTTACATTTAGGGTAAATTTTTTCATAGAAGTTAAGAAAGAATCAATTTTTTTAACAATCCATCAAGATGTAATAAATATGATACCTGTCGTATGTTTAGCTGCATATGTTTGTTAACGGTGTCTTCAGCCGCTAGCCATGGCGTCTTCTTTGGTAGTGGTGTTTCCCATTGAGAGTTGAAGAGAAATGATGATTACTTATTCTTTCTTTCATTCATTTGCCGAACATATGGAAAAGTGAGAGGTGTAAAAAGAAAATTGAGAGAAATGATGGTTGATTTTTCTCACCTTTTTATCTACTCTCCTACTACGACCCTATTCCCTCATCTACCACACCCTAAGAGCATCTCCAATGCTTAATGTTTAACCAGCCCACTTTGTTTTCTTATATCACTTTTAAGTGGATCCTCTTCGTGCCATGTCACATTTAATAAACACATCCATTTTTTGCTCCAATGGTACATACAAAAACCAACCCTTATACCCGAGGGTATAGTCTTAACACTTTTTGCCAGCGGTAAAACCGGGAAACCAAAAAAAAAAAAAAACCCTTAAGCAACCTACTTTATTATACTTTTTTATTTTCACTTAATTTTTTTTATTAAAATAATAATTTACTTTTCTTTTGTTACTCATTAATTTATTTATTTTATTTAATACTTTTTCAATTCACTTGTTGATTTTGATTTTGTTACAATTGGTTCTTTTATCAACCATTTCTCTTAACCTATTAATCTTCAATGTTTTTAAAATCGAACTGATCATTGAATCGATGAGGTCACTGATTCAAGTAGGGGTGTAACCGGTCGGTTTGGTTCTGTTTTAGGTGGGGGGAAAATTCCGAACCAATCAAATTTGGTTTGGTTTGGTTTTAAGCATTTGTTTAAAAAACCCGAACCAAATCAAACCATTCAAAAACCAGTCGGTTCGGTCCAGAAAGTTATTAGATTTCAAAAAATATATATAAATATAAAATAAATATATAAAATACGAAAGTATATATATAAATAAAATATAATAAATATTAAATATTAAAATATATATAAATATTAGAATATAATATAAATGTTATATATATATATATATATATATATATATATATATATATATATATTAAAATAAAGCAATTGGTTCGGTTTCATAATTCATGGACCCAAAAACCGAACTAATCACCATCGGGGTTGGTTTGGTTCGGACCCAAAAAAATAAAAAAAAATAAAACCAATTTAATTGATTTGGATTTTCGGATGGCATTACTAGTAGCACATTCTCCATCACACTCCCCTTATGATGAGCGTGATTTCACTTCATATTTCATGTACATTTCTGCATGCATATTCATATAGTTTAGGCTATTTAATTTGATTTTTAGTTAGTTTTTATCTTGGAACAGGTGAGGCGGTTTTGTGTGTTGTTTTGCAGAAATCAATGATTAAATGCCCAAGATTTAGCCATGATGAAGCTTGGATGAAGATAGAGCCTGAAAAGAGAAGAATATGAGCCAAGCAGAGCCCATCACGGCCTAGCCGTGATGACCATCACGGCCGTGATGGAGCAATAACTGAAGAGAAAGAAGCCAAAAGTCAGAAGCTGTCACGGCCTAGCCGTGATGGCTATCACGGCCGTGACCTGTCAGCTGTATCAGACCCCCAAAAGTCAGAACTGGTCACGGCCTAGCCGTGATACCCATCACGGCCGTGACCTGCTAGTTGGACCAGACAGAATCTATCACGGCATAGCCGTGATGAGCATCACGGCCATGATGAATCAAAAAGTGAAGAGGCGCCCAGGGCAGAACCCGTCACGGCCTGGCCGTGATGGCCATCACGGCCGTAACGCGTGCCTAAGTTATAAAAAGACCTCTGGGCAGAACAGAAAAAGGACCCTGAACCCTAATACATACTCTCTGGCTGCTGTGGCTGCTGTACATCCTTCCATGGAGTTCCTTCCTTCCTTCATCTCTATTTCTTTTCTTTTGTTTTTCTCTTTGATTATGTGTAGCTAAACCCCTTTTTGTTGGGGTTAGATGATGACTTTTCTGAACTTGTTTGTCTCATGATTTGATTGTAATACAAATTCCTATTTCTTTATGAGTATTTGATTCCATGCTTAATGCTTTCCTAGGTTTGATCATCCTTGGAATGTTTTGTTGCTTTGATAGACAATTGAAAGATTGATGTTAAGTCATGTTCATGAATCAAATGCCAAATAGTTCATGAACCTAGACATAGGTCTTGGGGTGCTTGCAATCTTATGAATCTTGACTCAATGCAAATTCTCATGTTAATCCACCTAAGACATTAGGGTTTAATTTGGGATTTTAGGATCATTCCACCTAAGACATTAGGGTTTGAGTATTTGAGAAGATTTGATTGTCATAATTGAATTCGGAATTGTGTTATTTACCATTTCAGTGCAATCAAGGGAGGATTAGTATAATCTAACCCTAGCAATTTCATCCATTTGTTATCACATTTCTGTTGCCTGTAAAGTGTTTGTTAAAATTCCCAAAAGAACAAAAACATTTTATTCTTGTTTGTTTCGTCACATGTTAGAGAAACGATCGTCTAGATAGTAGTCCAATTTGTGAAGTGGTACTTGTCCACGATCCCTGAGGACAATATCCGGTCTCACCACCATATTACTTGTTTGCGACTAGGTATACTTGCCGAAATTGTATCAAGTGTTTGGCGCCGTTGCCGGGGATTGATGTGCCAATATCACGAGTACCAAAGGGGACTCCTAATTTAGACATTTTTTTTTCTCTTCTATTTGCTTTCTTGCTTTTCTTTTCTACTTTCTTTTTACTGTTTTCTGTTTTGTTTTCTGCTGTGTTTTATGTTTTGTTCCGTTTTCTGTTTTCATTGAAACTGCATAATTGCCCACTTGTTTCTTAACTTGTACTTGCTGTTTCGTTGCTATTCTGCTCTGGTTGTTTCTGTGTATGCGAGGTACAATTGACCCAGGTGAACTTCAATTCAACCCGGAGATCGAGAAGCTTTGTAGACAGAATAGAAAGGAAGCCAAAGCAAGGAAAAACAGAGAAAAAGCATCTTCTAGTGTACAAGAGCCACAAGTTGAGTTACCAAGTTTGCAAGAACCACAAGTTGAGGTAGCAACTGTCACCATGGCTGAAGACAATGCACCAAGGAGGACAACGGGGGACTATACTTCCCTAGAGTCGATAGATGTGGAACTCCAACTGTTAGACCTGCAGTGGCCTGTAGCAACTTTGAGATAAAGGCACACTTCTCAATCTTGTGCAGCAAAATCAGTTTGGAGGTTTAGAGAGTGAAGACCCTCATTCTCACGTTGGCACATTTATTGAGCTGTGTGATACTATCAAGCTAAATGGAGCTTCCGATGAGGCTATTCGTTTAAGGCTTTTCCCTTTCTCTTTGAGGGATAGAGCTAAGTCATGGCTTCAGTCTCATCCTCATGGGAGTATTATCACTTGGAATGATTTGGTGGGCAAGTTCTTATCTCGCTTCTTCCGTCCATCAAGAATGATCAAGTTGAGATCGGAGATCAATGCTTTTGCATAGAGGGATGGCGAATCACTTTATGAAGCATCGGAGAGGTTCAAATCCTTGCTTACTACTTGTCCAAATCATGAGCTGGAAACATGGCAGCAAGTTGCAACCTTTGTCAATGGTCTCAACCAAAATTCTAGAAGTATGATTGAAGCGGCTGTAGGTGGAACATTGAGTCAAAAGACACCCGAGGAAGAAAAGGCCTTGATTGAAACTATGGCTAACAATGATTATCAAATGCCTAGTTGTCGATCATTGGCCAAGAGAGGTGTTTTGGAGCTTGATGAAATTGGTGCTCTTCAGGCGTAAATGGCCATTCTTACCAAGCAATTGGGGTCCGTTCAGCTGCAGAATTCTCAATTACAAGCGGTCCAAGTTCAAGCTGCCTCAGTGTGTGACTTCTGTGGAGGTAACCATGCCAACGGCAATTGTGAGATTAATGTGGTTGGAGGTTCTGGGCAAGAAGAAGTGAATTACATGGGAAACCAAGGGCCTAAGCATGATCCTTTCTCTAACACCTACAATCCGGGGTGGCGTAGCCATCCTAACTTTGGTTGGAGACAAGGACAAGGCTCAAGTTCTCAAGCAAAGCCTTCTCAAGAGAATTCAAGCAATTTGGAGAATATGCTAGCCCAATTCATGCAAGCAACTCAAGATAATATAAAGAATCAAAATGCCTCCATCAAGAATCTAGAGCACCAAATAGGACAATTGGCAAAGCAAATGACGGAGAGACCTCAAGGACAATTGCCGGGAGATACCGAGAAGAATCCAAGGGAGGATTGCAAGGCAATTACTACAAGAAGTGGGAAAGTGTTAGTTCCACATGAAAAAGAGAGGGAAGAAAAGAGAATTGGTGAGGGAGTTGATGAGGTGATCGTTGAAGATGTAACCAATGAAGAACCAGAGACTCCCCAAGCCACGGCCTCTAGTCCTATTGTTGTTGAAGCTGAAAAACCACAGAGGGAAAAATTGGTGGATGAAGAGTTTACAAGAAAGAAGACTAGAAGGCAAATTCTTGAAGAAGTTGACAATCCTAAGGAGCTGCCACCGTATTTCAAGATACCCTATCCTCAAAGGTTGAAGAAAGAGGTAAAAGATCAACAATTCTCTAAGTTCTTGGATGTGTTCAAAAAGTTGGAAATCAACATCCCTTTTGCCGAAGCACTTCAACAAATGCCCTCCTATGCCAAATTCATGAAGGAGATTCTTACTAACAAGAGGAAGTGGAAGGAGGAGACGATCATGCTCACGGAAGAATGCAGTGCCATACTCCAAAGGAAGTTACCGGTAAAGATGAAGGATCCGAGTAGCTTTACTATCCCATGTACTATTGGTCATTTGAACATTGGAAGAGCCTTGTGTGATCTTGGTGCGAGTATCAACCTTATGCATCTCTCCATTTTCAAGAAGCTGGGAATTGGTGAAGTCAAGCCAACGGGATTTCTCTCCAATTGGCGGATCGCTCCATTACGTATCCTTATGGTGTAGTGGAGGATTTATTGGTAAAAGTAGACAAGTTCATCTTTCCGGCAGACTTTGAAGTGTTGGATATTGCGGAAGATAGTGAGACTCCATTGATTCTCGGAAGGTCATTCCTAGCCACAGGTAGGGCTTTGATCGATGTAAATCAAGGGGAGTTGGTGCTTAGAGTCCAAGATGAAAAGGTCACCTTCAATGTTTTTGAAGCAATGAGACATCCAAGCGACAAAGATACATGTATAAGTGTGGACCTTGTTGATTCATTGACTGAAAAGAGTGTGCAACAAACTTTTGAAGATTCATTGGAAGCGGCTCTTATGGTTGAGAATGTAGAAGAAGAGGTATGTGAGGAAGAAGTTGAGTTCATGGTTAAATCCCTTGAGGCTTGTCTAGTTGTGAATAATGATGAAGACAAAGTTGTGGAGGATGTGTGGATTGAAGACAAGGGTGAGACACCTAGGCTAGAGTTGAAGGAACTCCCATCCCATCTCCGTTATGCTTTCCTTGGAGTGAATTCTTCATTCCCGGTGATCATTAGTAGCGGATTGAACTCTTTGGAGGAAGAGAAGCTGTTAAGGGTGCTTAGGGAGCACAAATCAGCAATTGGGTGGTCTATGTCCGACTTGAAAGGGATAAGTCCCTCATTCTGTATGCACAAAATCCTTTTGGAGAAAAACTTCAAGCCGGTCAGACAACCCCAAAGAAGACTCAACCCAAACATGAAAGAAGTTGTGAGGAAGGAGGTTGTGAAGCTTTTGGATGCGGGTATAATCTATCCAATCTCCGATAGTTCTTGGGTGAGTCCGGTCCAAGTTGTTCCTAAGAAAGGGGGGATGACGGTTGTTGCAAATGATAAAAATGAACTCATTCCCTCAAGGACCGTTTCTGGATGGAGAGTGTGTATTGATTACGAAAGATTGAATGAAGCCACCGGAGAAAGATCACTTTCCCTTGCCTTTCATTGATCAAATGTTAGAGAGATTGGCGGGCCATGCCTTTTATTGCTTCCTTGATGGATACTCAGGGTATAACCAGATTGTGGTTGACCCAAAGGACCAAGAAAAGACTGCTTTTACTTGTCCTTATGGTGTCTATGCATACCGGAGGATGCCATTCGGGTTGTGTAATGCACCCGCCACTTTTCAAAGGTGCATGCTTTCCATATTCTCTGATATGACTGAAAAATTCATTGAGGTATTTATGGATGATTTTTCTGTGTTTGGTAATTCTTTTGACGATTGTCTGAAAAATCTTGCATGTGTTTTGAAAAGATGCCAAGAAACTAACCTTGTCCTAAACTGGGAAAAATGTCATTTCATGGTTAGGGAAGGTATAGTTCTTGGTCATAAGATTTCATCAAGGGGGATGGAAGTTGATAAAGCAAAAATTGAAGTAGTCGAAAAACTTCCCCCTCCCATGAATGTGAAAGGTGTTAGGAGCTTCCTAGGGCATGCGGGTTTCTATAGGAGATTTATTAAAGACTTTTCAAAGATTGTGAAACCCTTGTGCAAACTTTTGGTAGTTGATACTCTTTTTGTGTTTGATGATGATTGCACGCATGCTTTCCAACTTTTAAAAGAAAAACTCACCACCGCACCAGCCATTGCACCTCCAGATTGGAGTTTACCATTTGAGTTAATGTGTGATGCAAGCGACTATGCGGTGGGAGCCATTTTGGGTCAAAGGAAAAATAAAATACTGCATGTTATTTACTATGCTAGTCGTGTGCTGAATGATGCTCAATTGAACTATACCACGACTGAAAAAGAATTGCTTGCTGTGGTGTTTGCATTTGATAAGTTTATATCTTACTTGATTGGCTCTAAAACTACTGTCTACACTGATCATTCTGCTTTGAAGTATCTCATGACTAAACAGGATGCCAAGCCAAGGCTCATTAGGTGGGTACTACTGCTCCAAGAATTTGATTTGGATATCAAGGACAAGAAAGGAGTAGAGAATGTGGTAGCCGACCATTTGTCTAGGCTTCCACAAGCAGAGGTTCAAGCAAAAGATGAGTTGCCAATTCAAGAAGAATTCCCTGATGAGAGGTTGTTTAGTGTTCAAGTGGCACCTTGGTTTGCGGACATTGCAAATTACAAGGCCGCCAACAAGATTCCGAAGGACTTCAATGCACAACAAAGGAAGAAGCTCATCCATGATTCTAAATACTATGTATGGGATGAGCCTTACCTTCTCAAAAGAGGTTCGGATGGGATTCTGAGAATATGTATTCCGGAAGAAGAGGTTGATGGGGTTTTGACTCACTGCCACAACTCACCTTATGGAGGACACTTTGGTGGTGAGAGAACCGCCATGAAAATCTTGCAAAGCGGTCTGTTTTGGCCTACCATCTTTAAAGACTCTAGAGCTTGGGTGATGAAGTGTGACAAGTGTCAAAGAATCAGAAATATATCTAAGAGAAATGAGATGCCCTTGAAGGGTATTTTAGAGGTGGAACTCTTTGATGTGTGGGGAATCGACTTCATGGGTCCTTTCCCATCATCCTACAACAACAAGTATATTCTGGTTGCGGTTGACTATGTGAGAAAATGGGTAGAAGCTGTCCCAACTGTGAAAGATGATGCAAAAGCGGTGGTTAATTTTGTGAGGAAGAACATCTTTACCCAATTTGGAACCCCTAGAGCCATTATTAGTGATGGGGGTACTCACTTTTGCAACAAAGAGTTCAATGTAGTGCTTGCCAAGTTTGGGGTCAATCATAAAGTGGCCACACCATACCACCCGTAAACCAGTGGGCAAGTGGAGTTGTCTAATCGGGAATTGAAGAGGATCTTGGAGAAAACAGTGAACAATGCTAGGAAGGATTGGGCAAAGAAGCTGGATGATGCACTTTGGGCCTATCGGACTGCATATTAAACACCTATTGGTATGTCACCTTACCAATTAGTGTTTGGAAAATCATGTCACCTTCCGGTAGAGCTCCAACATCATGCTTTCTGGGCAGTGAAGGCCTTGAACTTTGACACGAAGCTGGCTATGGACAAGAGACTGCTGCAATTGAATGAGTTGGATGAATTCCGACTCTTGGCATATCAGAGTGCAAGAATATATAAGGAAAGAACAAAATTTTGGCATGACAAGTACATTCTTCCCAAGCATTTTGAAGAAGGCCAATCAGTTTTGCTCTTTAATTCACGTCTCAAGCTATTTCCGGGCAAATTGAGATCAAGGTGGTCGGGTCCATTTTATGTCAAGTCAGTTTCTCCATTTGGTGCGGTTGAATTGGTAGATCCATCGTCCAGAGACACTTTCACTGTTAATGGACAAAGGCTCAAGCACTACCTTGGAGGAGACTTTGATCGCCAAGCAGTCTCCATCCCTCTTAAAACACCCTCTTAGAGGTCATCTGCCCGTCAAGCTAGTGACGTTAAAGAAGCGCTTATTGGGAGGCAACCCAAGTTTCTTTTCCTTTTCCATTTGTTTTTTATTTCAACTCTTGAATAATTTGAGAAGATCAAGAGATTTGTTAATAGGTTTGTTAAGTGTTTTCAGGGTAACAGGGAAGGAGAAACAAAAAGGGCAGGGAGAAGCAAAGTCAGTAGCCATCACGCCCAGACCGTGACACTAGTCACGGCCACGATGAGCTTAATGTGAAGACCAGAAAGGATCATGACCCAGCCGTGATACCCATCACGGGCATGATGGGAGGACCCTAAAGATCAGAGAGCATCACGGCCTAGCCGTGATGTAGGTCACGGCCGTGACAGACCTCTTCCTATGGACCAGAATTGATCATGGCCTGGCCGTGATGGAGGTCACGGCCGTGACACAAGTTGCAGCCTCTCTTTGACTAGCCATGTGAGCCAGCACCTGCTACCACCTCGGTGAGTTGTTCCAATTTTTTTTTTCTTTTTCTCCTCTCTCCGACTTGATTTTTTACATTGGGGACAATATAAATTTTTAAGCTTGGGGTAGGGGTAATCTTTTTGCAAATTTTTGAATTTTTTCATTGTAAATATTGCATCCATATAGGCATAGTTTTGCATGATCACATGATTCGATTACCCCCTTGCTTAGATTATGCATCCGATTGTGAGAACTTAGTGCCAATTAAATTGAGATAGTGAATTTTTGAACCCAATTTTTTTATTCTTGTGATAAGGCTACAAATAAAAATTCTTGAGATGATCTTTGATAGTTGATAATTAGCATGTGGTTCCGAAGATTTGTGTTTCTCATTGATTTCTGAACTACTAAATGTGAGATTTTGAGCCAAAAGGGGGTACTCACTAAATCTACCCCATTCTTTGTGATAGAGTGTTATTCCTCTTGGAGTGTATTTCTCTAGAACTTGACTTGAAACCATTTTGAAGCTTAAAAATTTTTGAAAACATTTTTGAAAATGATTGAGGCACTAGGTATTTTTTTCCGGCCTTCTGAGCTTTGATTGACTAAATGCTACCCCTTAGTTGCCCAATTTTGAGCCCTCAAGAATAAAATACTTTTCTTGGTACCCTGAAATATTCTGATGAATGATGTTTGGAAGGAGACCTTCTAAAGTATTACAATAAGGGTAAAAAGGTAGTTGAAAAAGTGGGATGAGAAAATCAGAAAAAATATTTCTCTTGAGCTGAAATCTTCCCTTCTCCAAATAAAAGAAAAAAAAAATAAAAGAAAAAGAAATATAAATAGAGAAGGGGATGACAAAAAGAAATGAGAAATAAAACAAAAAGAAAGGAAGAAAGGTGGAAAAATAAATCAAAACCCAAAAAGGTATTTTAGAAGGTCATGCTTTGCAATGCTTGATAGTTTGTATAACCTTTTGAAATTTCCTTTTCTTGATTTCCCCACCTAACGATTAATCCCATGGCCCCGTTACAACCAAAGTGAAAGACCTCTTGATTCTTAATTGTTTTCATTAATAAAGTAGAGATTCGGTTGATAGTCAAGCTTATGGTAGAATTCATTCCTTGAGGAGATTGAGCGAATTGCTATATGTCCCTAAACACTTGAGTGAGGAAAGAAAGAGTGCCCGAATCAGTGAGAATATGAATTTAAGAAACCTAAGCTTCTAATTGGACTTGAAATTGATTGTCTCTTGATGAATTATTTGCAATTGCCTGTCACTTGGATTAGTTGTTACTCGGGTTCTTAGTTCACTATCCATGCTCTGTTTTTGTTTCTTCTGGCCTTGGTGATTGCTTGAGGACAAGCAAAGTCTTAAGCTTGGGGTGATTTGATGAGTGTGATTTCACCTCATATTTCATGTACATTTCTGCATGAATATTCATATAGTTTAGGCTATTTAATTTGATTTTTAGTTAGTTTTTATCTTGGAACAGGTGAGGCGGTTTTGTGTGTTGTTTTGCAGAAATCAATGATTAAATGCCCAAGATTTAGCCATGATGAAGCTTGGATGAAGATAGAGCCTGAAAAGAGAAGAATATGAGCCAAGCAGAGCCCATCACGGCCTAGCCGTGATGACCATTACGGCCGTGATGGAGCAATAACTGAAGAGAAAGAAGCCAAAAGTCAGAAGCTGTCACGGCCTAGCCGTGATGGCTATCACGGCCGTGACCTGTCAGCTGTATCAGACCCCCAAAATTTAGAACTGGTCACGGCCTAGCCGTGATACCCATCACGGTCGTGACCTGCTAGTTGGACCAGACAGAATCTATCACGGTCTAGCCGTGATGAGCATCACGGCCGTGATGAATCAAAAAGTGAAAGAGGCGCCCAGGGCAGAACCCGTCACGGCCTGGCCGTGATGGCCATCACGGCCGTGAAGCGTGCCTAAGTTATAAAAAGACCTTTGGGCAGAACAGAAAAGGGACCCTGAACCCTAATACATACTCTCTAGCTGCTGTGGCTGCTGTGCATCCTTCCATGGAGTTCCTTCCTTCCTTCATCTCTATTTCTTTTCTTTTGTTTTTCTCTTTGATTATGTGTAGCTAAACCCCTTTTTGTTGGGGTTAGATGATGACTTTTCTGAACTTGTTTGTCTCATGATTTGATTGTAATACAAATTCCTATTTCTTTATGAGTATTTGATTCCATGCTTAATGCTTTCCTAGGTTTGATCATCCTTGGAATGTTTTGTTGCTTTGATAGACAATTGAAAGATTGATGTTAAGGCATGTTCATGAATCAAATGCCAAGTAGTTCATGAACCTAGACATAGGTCTTGGGGTGCTTGCAATCTTACGAATCTTGACTCTTAATGCAAATTCTCATGTCAATCCACTTAAGACATTAGGGTTTAATTTGGGATTTTAGGCTCTCATTCCACCTAAGACATTAGGGTTTGAGTGTTTGAGAAGATTTGATTGTCATAATTGAATTAGGAATTGTGTTATTTACCATTTCAGTGCAATCAAGGAAGGATTAATATAGTCTAACCCTAGCAATTTCATCCATTTGTTATCACATCTCTGTTGCCTGTAAAGTGTTTGTTAAAATTCCCAAAAGAACAAAAACATTTTATTCTTGTTTGTTTCGTCACATGTTAGAGAAACGATCGTCTAGATAGTAGTCCAATTTGCGAAGTGGTACTTGTCCACGATCCCTGAGGACGATATCCGGTCTCACCACCGTATTACTTGTTTGCGACTAGGTATACTTGCCGAAATCGTATCACCTTAACACACCCTCTATTATTGGATGGATTTCATGTGGGACCATGTGTTTTGGTGGGTCTCATATGAAATCCATCCAATAATAAATAGTATGTTGAAAATGAGTGTGATAAAGAATGTGTTCTAACCATTTTTATTTTCGGATTCATATATATTTTATTGGAGTATATAAATTAATATACTAACATTAACAAAAATTATGCAAGATAAAAATAAAGCAAGTGAAAGCACCAGCTAACGTGAATACTATTGATGGGGAAAAATTTTTAAGATAAAATGATGGCAATTAATATAATGTTAGTGACATGTGATACATGTAAAGCAAGTCAAAAAGATAAGCCATTGAACAAAGAAAAAAATAAATAAAAAATATAAGACAAAATAACTATATATAAGCTGAAACCTCACTTTACTGAAGATCTACAATGAAATTGAGGATCAGCAGTAGAAAGTGAATATAATATTAAATATAATATAAATTTTACAGGTAACATTATATAATATATCTGTAATACTTATTTAATATAATATGATATGATATTATATTATTATATATAACAATATAATATTATAATATATTATATTAAATAATATGTTATATAAGATTGTATAGTATGTACTTTATAAAAGGTATTTGAGTAAGTTTAATATTATTTTATTTGTGTTGTTCATTGTATACCGAACAAAGTATAAGGTGAAGAGTTGTGATGTGATTCAAGAAGTTGTCATATACCGTTTTCCTTATCCTGTATCACGTTGTGTATCAAACGAATCCTAGAGAAACAAAATCAGAGAAATTCACCGCATGGCACAATGATGATTCAGCCGTGTTCCACAATTGAGATTGAGTCCATGCCTGATGCACACGAGGACAATCCACTAGACAATGGCAGCGACTCTCAATGGCATTGTTACGAAAACACAGAGGCTAGAACAATTAATTCCATGAGATTGTAGATTTGTCCTTGTCGGAAGCACATCCTTACATGCTCTCCAAACAAAAGATTTTACCTTATGCGGAACCTTCAATCTCCACTCCAACCTTCAGTCTCTAGCCACATGTAATTGTTCTTTCATTTTGTGAATTTCTCCATGTCTAACAGTTTTGCTTGTATTGCAGCTACATCTTCCGGATGAACCTTATTATTTAGAAGGCCGATATCCCAAGCCTTCTCACCGGGGATAAATAAATCTCTCATCAAGCAAAGACCCTCGTTCATGCTGAGAATGATATTTAAGTGCCCCTCATGTATATAACCAAGCTTCATTAAAAATATATATTTGACTCCCATCACCAATTCTCCACCTCCTTTAACAAAATCAGGGAACTCCAGATGCTACATCAAGAAAAACTCGGATTATGACTGAGTGATGAATTTAAAAAATTTCCATGAGGAACATATTTAGCTGCTTTGAGGACTCTAGAGACCACAGCTTTTGGGTTAGAAAACCCAAGCCACCGCAATCCTTTGTCACCGTCATCTTATCCCAACTCAACCAATTAACCCTTCTAGATCCGCTATTATTCGAACCCTACCAAAAAGAATTCATCATACGCTCCAACTCCCAACCAATAGAAAGAAGGAGAAGGAAGACACTCATACAATATGTTGGGATAGCCTGAATAACTGACTTCACAATAACCTCTCTGCCAGCTCTAGAGAGAACTTTACCACTCCAAGAATTTATTCTTCTAAACTCTATCATTAATGTAATTGAAAGTGGCCTTTTTATTACGCCCAATCATAGAAGGAAGTCGCAAATAATTAGCAGTACCAAAACATACCTGAACACCAACCATATTTGATAAGGAACTCTTCTTCTCTTCACCAACATTGCTGCTAAAGAAAATTTCTGATTAATTGAAATTAATATATTGACCTGAGGCTACCTCATAATCAGTAAGAATATTCCTCATCACCTCACATTCATTCTTCGTAGCATGAAAGAACATAAAACTGTCATCAGAAGAGAAAAGATGACTAATAATTGAGGCACCTCTACAAATCTTCACACTGTAACACCCTACTTTTTATTTTCCGTTTTTTATTTTTTCAGTAAAAATATTTTCGCTGTATTAACCGATATAAATGTATTTATTTATATTTTTATCCGAGTTCATGGAGATTGATTTTTATGAAATAAAAATCATATTCATACTCTATCTTAGGGTAGAAGCTTAGGATAAAATTTTGTGTTGAAAATTCAGACGGAAATCGGTCTGCGTTTTCACTGACAGTATAATTTTACTGAGCAGAAAACCTAATTTTGACTCGTGAACGAAATGGTTTATATTTAAATCATATTTCCAACGAGTTTGGTCAGTTTGAAAATTTTCAGTCGAAAACGAAATATTACGCTTTTACACAGGCGTAAAACCATAATCAGGAAACCGACGGAGTGGAAAATACAGAGATCCGTCAAGAGATCGGGATAACGAGTCATACATGATGACTCATGGAGGATGAGTCACCAAGCATTTATGAGCATTAAATGCTAGTAATCATGACTTTTATGTGAAAAAGACCAAAATACCCCCGAGCTTTCGCTGGTATTAACCAGACACATCTATGCACTCTTAACCACTCATTTTAAGTGGTTGTAAACCTCCCACATCTCCTCAATTTTGTGCATCCATATATACTCAACCATATCTATTTCATTTTGCTTTCGTTTCATTATTTTCCTCTCAAAAATCGAAATCGGGTAAACGACGGAGCTGCGTACGGAATTTCCGGGAACCGCTAACGGATAGGATCGGTGACTCATTAGTGAGCCACTTTGTGTGGCCCAAAATCAGCCTCACCTCCATCAAATGTGAGCCACATATTTATTAACCATAGTTAAGCAAAGTAACCCTAGTTAAGTTAATTATTAACTATGGTTAAGCTTATATTAATTAAATAATCACAAAACCCATTAATCTAAAAGTTAAAAACCAAATAAGGCCTAAGATTTTCCCTATAAAATCCCTCCAAACCGTGGCCTCCCCTCACTATTTCACTCATCTTCTTCATCTTCTTCATTTTTCTTCATTTATTCACAAATCACCAAAACTCCATTTTCTTCTTCAAGAGCTCCAAGTACTTCCATTGAAGAACTTGTCAAGATCATCATCTTTTCTCCATATTCTTCATACACTTGAGGTAACATGATCATCTCATCCCTTGTTTAAGCTTTTGTTCTTCATATGTCATAGTTTTCCATTTCTAGATCTAGAACTTGTAATAATTCTAGAAAATTGTAGAAAAATCATAAAAATGTGAAACCAATTTCTATGATCTAGTTATGATCCCTACTTTCCTTATCCAAGAGCATGTGATCAAAATCATTTTCCTTCCCTATTTTTTAATTGAGGCCGAAACTGAGTATAAAAGTGGTTTTCATGTTTTGTTGTTTTGCTTGAAAGTTAGTACTTGATTTAAGTTCTATAGTACTGGTATAGCTTAAATCCAAGAGCTTACGTTCAGCAAAAATCCCTAGCCTAATTTTCTTTGTGAGGCCGAAATTCAATTAAATAGGGCTTGGAATATGTTATTCATGTTTTCAAGTCATAGCAATGTATCTAGGCTACCTAGGACCTAAGTAATTAGTATCCAAAAGCTTAGGTTGAGAAAAGAACTCTAACCCTCATTTGGATGAGTTGGCCGAACCTAGTACCATATGTCCATATTTAGATTTGTTGATTCATTTGTTTTATTGTTGATTTGGTTGAAGGTGGTTTTGTTAACTCGTGGCGGGATAACGAGGATCGTCGTTTTCGTGTTTCCGGTGACAACTCAGGTGGGGGAAAGAATCAACCTATCGTCGGAATCGATAAGTAGTAGATTATATGATATTTGTGTAGGGTGACCTAAACCCTACTAGTAGTCGAGTAATCGACAAGACCAAAATCCCATTGGAAACCTTTTCTGTAAAACCAATGGTGATTCGGGGATTGTAGGTTTATCGACATTAAGTTGATTTTAAGTATTTGAGGATGTTTGATTTTATGTTATCAAATTTACTGTGATACGCTGGTTGAGGTATTCCATCTGCATGTGACGTATTATTGCAGTGTTTGAATATTTATGATATTGAGGATGTTCAGTGTCTGTCACGGCCGTGATGGTTGTCATGGCCAGGCCGTGACATGTTTTGTTTTGTACAATTCTTGCCTTTGTTGTCTGTCACGGCCGTGATGGCTATCACGGCCAGGTCGTGACAGAGTTTGACTTTGTTATTTATTTGGTTGGACTATTATGAGTTGGTTGTGATAAATTGCCTTATATGATATTGAGATATTTGAATATTCTGTTGATTAATGTGTTATGCATGATCTGCCTGGGTTTAATACGATGCTTAGATGATTTTAAGGAAAGATATATATTGCTCGGAGGTATTTTCTTTGAGTGAGAGTTTTGAATATGGATTAGAGGTGCCTCGCTATTATTTTATAGAAGTGATGTGATATAGTGTAAGTGGAGGTTATGAGGAAAAGCTTGAGGTACTAGGTTGTTATTGATAAAAGTCAGCGAGAATCATGTGTTGCATTGTTGTTCATAACCGTGTATTTGAGATACACGAGGTCCGAAGTTCTTGTGGACCGTTCCAAATTAGAAGTTAAGTTGTGCAACTATAGGGTCATTGCTATGCATGAGCACCCTTGACAGAGTGAGAGAGAGAATCAGGGTGTGCACCGACGGTACTGTGCAGCTATAGTGTCATTGCTTTGCATGAGCATTCTTACCATGGATGAGAATGTGCTCCGGCGTTGGGAACGTGTCACTTGGACGACTGACTGACATTCCTAACGAGGGATGTGTGACAGGATTAGCAGTGGCCACGTCAGCATAAAGGTTTAGTTGCATGAGTTGGAGGGTAGAGGATGATGTTATAAAGTATGGATGATTGTAGATTTTGAGTGATGCATGTTTGTGACTATTATTGTATTATATGCTATGAATATTTTCCACTTATGATGATAGAACTGTTTCTTATCTCCCTATTTCTGTATTTTTGTGTATGTCTACTTTGTTATGTTAGAAGACCAGATGGACGACTATGTTACTGAGGAGATGGATGGAACCCCATACGAGACGGAGGTTGTTGAGGAGTTGAATGACGTTCCGTATGAAGTTGACGCTGAAGAACAACCTACTGATCCTAATAAAATAGGGTAGTAAGTTTAGGGCCAGTGAGTCATATAAGACGTTTTTTTGTTTTCCGTTAGTTATAAGCAGTTTGTTTAAATAAGTACCTGTGTGGGATCCTACTGAGAGGATACCCTAAACAGTGTTGTGTAAAATAAAGGATACTTATGTGTGTATTTATGTTATATAGTTTGGTGTGTTTTATATTTGTAAAAGTTATATGATTATTAATTAAGTTTTAATTTTTACGTATTTTCAACGATAAGCGCGCGATTAAGTAAATAAATAATAAGGTTCTAATTTAATAATATAATGGGACACAACGGCGTGTCTCATTTGGTGGTATCAGAGCAGTTCGATTCTAATCGGACTGTGAGGTCTAGGAAGTTGTTACTGACCATGTCTAGTTGAGTCCACATCGGATTTTAACTATGCTTAGAAGATGGGTAGTGTGTCCGAATCCGACGCGATAAATAACATCAGTGTGGCATATGGTATTTATATACTTGTCTATGTGGTATTATATGTCATACTGATAAGAGCGAATGATTTCTTTTACAGAATCATGGCTCGTGGAAGAGGACGTCCGATCGACAGTAATGACAGAACTCCTGAAAGAATTGTTGGAGCTAACAATGTAGAAAATAATCATACCGGAAGCGGAGGAGAGTCATCTGAGACTCAAGATACCATGAAAAACATAGTTACTGCTCTGTTATTACAAACACAGCAGAGTGCTGAGATGTTACAGATGAACAAAGAACAGCAGGAACAACAGAACCAAAGGAGAGCTGCAGCAGCTGAAGATGCCGGAATGGCTACTTTCCTGAAAAGGAAGCCACCCCAATTCCGAGGAGATTATGATCCAGAGAAGGCATAATGGTGGATACAAGAGATCGAGAAGATATTCGATACCATGCGCTGCAGAGAGGATAGGAAAGTGACGTATGCTGCCTTCATGCTAACTGGAGGAGTAGAGTCTTGGTGGAGAGGCAAGCGAAGATTGCTGGATGCCGAAGGCAGAGTTATCAACTGGCAGCTGTTTAGTGACTGTTTCTTTGAGAAGTATTTTCCGCGTCTAGTTCGAAGCGAGAAAGAAAGGGAATTCATGAGTCTCAAACAAGGCAACATGACTGTTGGTGATTATGCATCACGATTTGAGGCTCTGATTAAGTATTCTGAATTTTATCAGAGATTCCCAGATGAAGATTGGCAATGTAGAAGGTTTGAGGAAGGACTCCAACATGAACTCCAGAGGGCTATAGTATCTCTTGATATCCAGAGTTTTCCAGAGCTAGTGGAACGATGCAGTGCGATCGAAAGTCTAGATCAGAGGCTGGCTAATGAGAAGAAACAATTGAGGATTGGGGGTCCTACTCGACCGGGTTTTCAGAGGCGAGGAGGTAGTAACTCTCAATGGAGACAAAGACCATATGCCCGACCAGTGCAGACACCAGCACTAGCACCAGTGATTGGAGTTGGTCAACAGCAGCAAGGCTTAGCTTGTTTCAGATGCGGAGGACCGCATTATCTTAGAGACTGCATGGAGCGACCTAATTGTTTTCACTGTGGGAAAATAGGTCATATGGCTCGAGATTGCAGACAACAGGCTAAGCAACAGTCGATAGCTGCAGGTAGAGGAAATGGAGGCAATAGGGGTGGAGCTGGGAGAGGAGTCATACCAGCAGGACAACAGGGAGCAAGACCTTAAGCCACTGGAAGAGTGTTTACCGTGAGGGGAGCTGAATCCTCTCAATCTGTTGATCTTATACAAGGTATGTGTTTGATAGCTAGTAAACTCGCTGGTGCAGAAAAGAGATTCCACATCGGTTATTTTTGGCTTTTCACATCGGTTTTCAAACTGATGTTGAAATGACTGATGTGGTTTATTGCCACTTTTCACATCGGTTTTAAAATCGATGTTAATAGTATATTTTTAACAGCGGTTTTGTCCCTAACCGATGTGGAAAATTAATTTGTCAATTGGTAACCTATTGGAAATTTCACTTTCCACATCGGTTTTTATAAAAACCGATGTGAAAATTTCACTTTCCACATCGGTTTTCATGAGAACTGATGTGTAAAGTGAAATTTCATCGGTTTTTATAAAAACCGATGTGGAAAGTGAAATTTTCACATCGGTTTTGGGAAAACCGATGTGTAAAGTTGCATTTTTTTTATTCAATTATTTACATTTCTATCATTCCTTTCCCCTGTTTCAGTAATGCAGATCAATACCAGAATAACATACTGTAAATATTCTAAACACAATCACTTTTGTACGACAAAAACACAACTAATATATACTGAATTTATTACGAACAATACATATGTACGTTCAATTACATTCAGACAACAAAGATAATTAGAAACCAAAAAGCTACATGATATATTATAGATTTCATATCAAAATACATATGATCAGTCAAAAGTACACTATAGCTAGTACATGATAAGTTTTTAAACTAACTACATATATACAAACTATGGTTGGTGCATTTCAAGAAAGAAAGTTGCCCAACGCCTCTTTATGTTGTTGATGTCGGAATCAGATAATGGAGTTGGATTGTTGAATATCTGCAAGTTTAATTGGACAAAAGATTATATTTTTTAAGTAATAAACTAACATAAAACATATAACGAATCTATAACTATTACTTCTAATTGTGTCAATTAACATTTACCTCGTGCCATCTTTCAGTGATCCTGGAGGAGATAATTTCCAACATCCACTGCATCACATAGTAGCCACATTCCCATGATCCACGTTGTATACGTGACTACGCACAAATGAAACCCAATTAGAATATGAGGAATTAAATATAAATCAATAATTATACCCATTGCATTTGATGCATTTGAACTAATAAATATCTTACGCTAGGAATAATCCATCTGATAGCCCGAGTACGCCTTTCACCATGCAACATGTGGTTTGCAGTAATAGACCTATCATGACAAAAACATTAATTAAAGTATATCTAATAGATTTCAGAAAATTAAAACAACTGCATTACTGATTATAAAGTATTTTAATGCTTACGTTTCGATGATCGTCTTAAGGTCATTCGCCGGCTTATTTCCCAATGAGCAGAAGAAGACCACGACGTTCATCCTAGGGTACAAGATCAACAGTTGCCAATGCTGGCTGTATTTGCAAAATAGTTAGTGACTAAGTCATATATAGTTATACTTAAATAACCGGTACTTACTTATTGAGATAAGGCGCAAGGTAGAATTGATGATCGTCTCGGGCAAGTATATCACGTATGGTGGTGACCGGGTCTTCTGATGCTAGGAGAACATCACCCTGAATGAACATGGGGTCAATGAACCCATAAAGGGCGAGGTTACCCTGATCAACTAACATACGATGCAGATACCTAATTTATTGGAAAAACATGTTAATTATCATAGTATGTAAAAATTAATTACTTAACTTATGAATAAAATGTACTTACGTGCACCATAACGACATGTGTACAGAACTAGCCATTTCTTTATTGAGTACCATCTCCATAAGTTCCTTCTTTGGGATATACAGTTCATCACCTGGACTGGCATCATGTTCCAACCTTACCAAGGCTGCGTCATTCTCCATGGTGACAACCTGTATAGCCAGAACTTTAAAAACATCACCATGGCCAGGTGCCCCTTTGTCGATCCCCTAAAAAACATAGATATATATTAGTAATCACGGATAATTAAGTTGTTTAATTCGTAATTAACTAAATGGTCAAATGAATACCTTGGCAGGAGCAGACATCTCTGGTATTCCTGGATTTGACCTTTTAGGCACAATATCATTTCCAACATCCTATAACGAATAAAAATAAAGCATTATATTTAAACAATAATAAATTATTTCAACTATGAATATAGAAAAACACAACTAACTGAATACCTCAGATGCAACAAGAAAGCTGACCAGTCTTCTTGGCCAAAGGATGAAGTTACCGGGGGCCTGACCCACTGTTTGAACCTCCTCAGTGGGCACAAGGACTCGAGCATCAGCATCTCGAATAATCCCAACAACGACCCTCAGTTGATCATCCGGTAATAAACGATGGTGTATGGTATTACCTAAGTTATTATGTGCCCTCCCCAATGCCACTAAGCGGCGATGAAGATGATCATCAACATACAGCTCACACCTATCAGGGTCGTCGTCGTCGTCATCATCATCATCATCATCATCATCATCATCATCATCATCATCACCATCATCATCATTTTTAGGCTGATGAGGAGGATCACATGATCCCTTAGTGCTCACATGGACAGAGGGTTGGACACCGGCTGTCATCTGTTGGGACATAGAAGTCAATATTGCCATCTGCTGGGCAAACTGCTCGGCCATCTCCTGTCGAAGCTCAGCTGCAGTCTCCTGTTTTAGCCGTGCTCTATCTGCATCAACATCCCTGTGGCATTGGTGTGAAGATGAACCATGGTATTGGCGAATGCCGACGCCCCATCCAACACCAATGACACGGCCCGGGTGGTCTGGTTTACCGATGGCAGCAACTAATATATCCTCGCGTCCTCTAGGAACAAAGGTTCCTTGGGTTACCTGCTCGTCCAAGGCATCCTATCACATAAAATATCAGATCACATTACAATTCGGTAACAATCTTAAAATGACAATTCAAACTATACTTACAATCTTCTCAGCTACATGGCGGGCCTCCTCAGATGTATATTGTCCTGTTTTTCTTTGTCGGGCCCTCTTCCATTTACGATGGCATGGGGGTGGAGGTGGATCAACAACCTCTGGACGATTTTCAGCATTAGGATCCGCCTGAGATGCTGCTTCCTGATGTGCTTTCTTTTCCTCTTCAACCATTATCTGACCAAGCTTTTTATATCCCCCACGAGACATGACATGGGGGTAGACATCCTTGCTTTGGTTTTTCTGCCCCTTTTTCCTATTCTCCTGTTATAAATAGAAGACAATTAAATTACATAAGTAAATAAAATTAATGAAATTACATAAATTTAGAGACAAATCAAATAAGTTAACCTGAAAGCTGGGATCATGTCGGCTCTGAACAAAGTGATCCCACGTCGCCTGGTCAAGAAACGGGTACACCTCAAGTGGGTTCTTTTTACATTTTGGATTGAATACATAGTATCTGCCCAGGTCGGCCTTAAAACCCCTCCAACGCTCACCAGCATACTTTAGCAAACGCTTCTTCATAACGTATGTATCCGGTATGTCAAAGGTCAGCTACATTAAGACCAAAAGAATCAACGAATTATTGTATGATATTTATTAAGATAAAAATAAAGTAGATACAGACAAACACAGGACGTAAAAGTATAGATACCAGAATACTCTCCCATATCTGATCCTTCACGTCCGCCGGTACATCTTTCCAAATATCAATGAGTATACTAGGCCTGCTCCTAGCAAGGCTCGCCACAAAACTGTTAAACTGCTCTGCCATTGGCCCAATAGGATTGTGGTTATTATCAAAGTCTATTCTTATCCTTTGATTTGAACCACGGTTGGCAGTCAAATTCCTCATTCGTGTGGCACGTCTACCCTTTCTACCAGTAGACGGGGTCTCCGACCCGCTGCATGAAGGAGGGATATCCTCACGATCAGCCATGTATACCTGTTTAAACAAAAAAAACTTGTTAGTATGTCAGGATAAATATCATACATAACTTATAAATATCGATCAACGTACGTAAACATAACTTATAAATATCAACGTAAACATATAATATGCCTTTAAACATAACTCAAACTAAACTTACTTTGTGGTCAATTAGTAAAGTTCTCCCATAACCCTTCTTGGTGATCATTACGAGTAGCATGTACATCATCCACTTCATTTTCCTTATTGAAATTAGGCACTCATGTTGAGAAAGAAGGAGTATCAGAAATATCAAGAGTTGAATCGTGATTTCCCTCACTACCATTATACATGTTTTTTCCCTGGAGAACCACTGACCACCTTTTGTTAGAAGGATCACGGATATAAAACACTTGTTTTGCTTGGGATGCCATGATGAAAGGCTCCTCTTTATTACCTACCTTATTAAGGTCCACCAATTTGAATCCTAACTCATCGGTTTGCACACCATTGTGTTGGGATTTTGCGTATAAAAAAAATAATGCAGCGGAAAAATTCCCATCGAAGGATCCTTGCGAATGGTCACGATTCATGGTTAGAAGATTTACCTCTTGAAGCGATGACAGTTGATTAAAATCGTCTATCACGAACACCGTACGAACGATGTCTCTAAGGTATCCACACGAGAAGATTCCGTGAATGTCCAACGTCACGAACCCGAAGCGTCTCTGTCTCACAATGCTAGCTTCGAAAACCGAGACTTGCTGCTCACTATCACTCTCTATGTGCGGCTAGGGTAAAACAAAACCGTGTAGGCACAATAGCTTAAGTGGTCTACTTATAGCAGCACCTCCTTAATTGAATTAGTGAGCAGCGTTTGACCTAAGCCCCATGTACTATGCGCTAGGCCCAATAGAAAAGTCCAACTCTCCTTTTAATGCTTCTTTTAATCCGCTCTTATGTGTGTGACCCTGTAGGTTCCCAAAACGTTAGTAGTAATATTAAATCCCATTTAATATTACAAACAGTGAGCGGTATCTAGCAATACATCACTGCTACCTAAGTAGTGAGAAAGTCAGTGATTTGACGAAACCTTTCTGTGACAAATATTCATGTGCATTATTATACCTTTGTCCATATATCTATATTGAACACAAGACATAGAATGTGTCACCCTTGTATGGTTCAATATCATGTTCCCTGATACCCGAGTAGACTTGACAACAAATGAGGTCAATATCTCATATTGACTCATTTCAGCACGGCCATGCATTTTACAGTCTCACTCTATCAGGGGGCCCACAGATATTACTCCTGTTATGTAGGAGGGACAAATTCCATCTAGTTCACTCACATCCCTCTGCATGGCTCGTGGTATGCCCAATGACCGTCTTTATAATCATCCTATTACAGATGAAGTTTGACGATATTAAAGCACACGACTCTTCATGTAGGGATTGTAGCGATTTCAGGTCGAAAGATTGCATACACCATTGTGACTATGAGAACTACTTATGACACTCACACAATGCTCCATGTAGTGTTCTCATGGTGGGTCAATCCAGTACATCATTACTCTAATGTGTACCTATGTGGCGACTCGATATCTCATATCCATGACCCGTGAGATATGGTCATCAGTCTGCACACATAATAGTCTCAATGTATTATTATTGTCCTTATTAATAAAATACTTGACTACGGATATTTAAGAATAGGATTTCATTGTTCAATAGTGTCTCACTATCAAGTCATATACTTGATATTCTATTAAACTGAAATTTCTATTCTAAGGACTTTATTATGTTTAAACAAGTAACACAATAAACTGGAATGCCTCATATCATATATATATATATATATATATATATATATATAATAGCAAGATACAAATGTAAGTCTAAGAAATGCACTGGCCTCTAGGGCTTACACCAACAATCTCCCACTAGCACTAGAGCCAATCAGGCATAAATCTAATGCCCATCGATCTAGTGTGACCTTCATGCTTCTGTTGAGCAAGAGGTTTCGTAAGTGGGTCAGCAACTTTATCAAGTGTTGGAACTCTGCATATTTTCACATCTCCTCTATCGATAATCTCTCGAATGAGATGGAAGCGCCTAAGTACATGTTTGGATCGCTGATGAGATCTAGGTTCCTTAGCTCGTGCAATGGCCCCATTGTTATCACAATAGAGATCAATGGAATCCACAATACTAGGAACTGTACCAAGATCAGCAATGAACTTCTTGATCCAAACAGCCTCCTTTGCTGCATTGGAGGCGGCAATATACTCAGCCTCTGTAGTAGAATCGGTGACTGTCTCCTGCTTTGAACTCTTCCAGCTCACCGCCCCGCCATTCATGCAGAACACATAACCAGATTGCGATCTGGAATCATCCTTATCGGTCTGGAAGCTAGCATCGGTGTAACCTATTACAACAAGCTCTTCCTCGCCTCCATATACCAAGAACGAATCCTTAGTTCTTCTCAAGTACTTAAGGATGTTCTTGATAGCAGACCAGTGACTTTCACCGGGATCAGACTGGTACCTGCTCGTTATGCTTAAAGCATACGATACATCTGGTCGAGTACATAACGTGGCATACATGATAGATCCAATTGCGGATGCATATGGAATCTTACTCATGCGATCCCTTTCTTCTTGAGTGGAAGGGGATTGTGCCTTTGATAGGCATATACCATGTGACATAGGCAAGAGTCCTTTCTTGGATTCATGCATGTTAAAGCATCTTAACACTTTGTCTATGTATGTACTCTGACTTAGGCCAAGAAATTTCAGCGATCTATCCCTATAGATCCTGATTCCCAATACATAGGTAGCTTCACCCAAATCTTTCATAGAGAAACAATTCCCTAACCATGTCTTTACATTTTGTAGTGTAGGGATGTCATTTCCAATGAGTAATATGTCATCTACATATAACACTAGAAAAACAACAATGTTCCCACTAACCTTCTTGTAGACACAAGGTTCATCTTCATTTTTGATGGATCCGTACTTGCTTACAGCATCATCAAAACGAAGGTTCCAACTTCTAGAAGCTTGCTTCAATCCATAGATTGATCGCTGCAATTTACATACCTTTCTGGCATCCTCTGAAATGTCAAAGCCTTCAGGTTGTGTCATGTACACATCCTCAAGAAACTTTCCATTAAGGAAAGCAGTTTTGACATCCATCTGCCATATCTCATAATCATGGTATGCTGCGATAGCAAGTAAGATCCGGACGGATTTAAGCATCACAACAGGTGAAAAGGTCTCATCATAGTCGACACCATGAATTTGCTTGAAACCCTTAGCCACCAATCGCGCCTTAAAGGTATGTACTTTACCATCCATGTCAGTTTTCTTTTTGAAAACCCACTTGCACCCTATGGGTTTTACCCCTTCAGGTGGCTCTACCAAGGTCCATACCTGGTTGGTGTACATGGAATCCATCTCAGATTTCATGGCCTCAAGCCACTTCTCAGATTCTGGGCCAGTGATGGCCTCCTGGTAAGTCACAGGCTCATCTTGATCCATGAGCAATACATCACCTTGTGGAGTCATGAGAAATCCATATCTCTCAGGCTGGTGACGTATCCTGTTAGACCTACGCTGGTCTTGTGCTACTGGAGCAGGTTGTTCCTCCACAACATTTTGTGAAGGTCGCTCCTGTTCTACCAATGGTAGGTCACTACTCTGTGATTCTTGAATTTCTTCAAGTTCTATCTTCCTCCCACTGGTTCCTATGGAGATAAACTCCTTTTCTAGGAATACACCAGTCCGTGCGACAAACACTTTGCCTTCGGAAGGATTATAGAAATAGTATCCCTTGGTTTCTTTGGGATACCCCACAAAGAAGCATTTATCAGATTTGGGATAAAGCTTATTAGAAACTTGACGTTTTACATATGCTTCACAACCCCAAATCTTCATAAAAGACATGCTGGGTCGTCTACCAGTCCATATCTCATATGGTGTCTTTTCTACCGTTTTGGATGGAACACGGTTAAGTGTAAAAGCTGCTGTTAATAGAGCATGTCCCCAGAAAGAGTTTGAAAGGTTTGCATGACTCATCATAGACCGAACCATGTCCAACAAGGTTCGATTTCTCCTCTCAGAAACACCATTCCATTGTGGTGTTCCAGGTGGAGTGAGTTGAGATAAAATTCCACACTCTCTTAGATGATTATCAAACTCTAGGCACAAATATTCACCACCTCGATCTGATCGAAGAGTTTTAATATTTTTACCAAGTTGGTTTTGTACCTCATTTTTTAATTCCTTGAACTTTTCAAAGGATTCCGATTTATGTTTCATAAGATACACAAATCCATATCTACTGAAATCATCAGTAAATGTGATGAAGTACTGAAAACCACCTCTAGCTAATGTGTTTAGGGGTCCGCATACATCGCTATGTATAAGACCCAAAAGATCGTTAGCTCTTTCACCTTTTCCGGTGAATG
The DNA here is from genome assembly GCA_030762895.1 of Sophora flavescens. NCBI lineage: Eukaryota > Viridiplantae > Streptophyta > Magnoliopsida > Fabales > Fabaceae > Sophora > Sophora flavescens. Next base: position 22,741,031 of record CM061065.1, read on the forward strand.
GAGCTTTAGTCATCTTTCCCAATAAACAAGACTCACATATCTCATATGATTCATAATCAAATGAGTCCAAGAGTCTATCTTTATGGAGCTTCGAAATGCGCTTCTCATTTATATGGCCTAAACGACAATGCCAAAGATAAGACGGGTTCAACTCATTTGGTTTGAACCTCTTAGTATTTATGTTATAGATGGGCATTTCAAGATCAAGGACATAAAGCCCATTACTCATGTGTGCACTAGCATAGAAAATATCATCCAAATAAATAGAACAACTTTTATTCTTTATTATAAAAGAAAAACCAATCTTGTCCAAACAAGAAACGGAAATGATATTCCTGCTAATTGCAGGCACAAAATAACAGTTCTCCAACTGAATAGTAAGCCCAGTGGGCAAAGTCAATACATAAGTCCCCACAGCTAAAGCAGCAACCTTTGCTCCATTTCCAACTCGTAGATCGACTTCGCCCTTTGCCAATGGTCTACTCCTGTTTAGATCCTGCACATTTGTACAAATGTGAGAACCACATCCAGTATCTAATACCCATCATGCAGAAGTAGATAAATTGACTTCTATAACAAACACACCTGAAGTGGAAGTCTCACTTCCCTTCTTCTTCTTGCTTTCTTCCAGGTATTTTGGGCAGTTCCTCTTCCAATGTCCGGTCCGACCACAGTGGAAGCAATTGCCTTCCTTAGCCACACCACCCACAGGCTTCAAGCCAGAAGTACTGGGCTTGAACTTGTTGATGTCCTTGCCCTTGCCCTTTTGTTTGTACGTGGGCTTCTTGGGCTGCTTCTTGCTTTTTCCAGCCTGGACCATCAAAATGGCCTTCCCCTTTCCTTTGTTAATATTTTGTTCAGCAGTTCTTAACATGCTCAACAATTCTGGCAAAGGTTTGTCAAGATCATTCATATTATAGTTCATGACAAACTGACTATAGCTCTCAGGCAACGATTGCAGAACTAAGTCGGTGGCCAACTCTTGGCCTAAAGGAAATCCCAGTCTCTCGAGATTCTCAATGTACCTGATCATCTGGAGTACAGAGGACTCACAGGGCTTCCTTCTGCCAATTTACACTGGAAAAGGGCTCTGGAAACTTCGAACCGTTCATGTCTTGCTTGCTCTTGGTAGAGAAGCTTGAGGTGCACGATCATATCGTACGCCTCCATGGTCTCATGTTGCTTTTGCAGCTCAGAGGTCATGGTAGCAAGCATAAGACAGCCGACGTCTAAGGCGTCATCCTGATGCTTCTTATAAGCATCCTTGTCAGCCCTAGGAGCATTTGCAGCCGGTGGCTCCTCAGGAATAGGCTCCTCAAGAACATACAGCCTTTTCTCATGTTTGAGGACAATCCTCAAGTTTCTGTACCAGTCCAGAAAATTTGTTCCGGATAGTTTATCCTTCTCAAGGACGGATCGCAATGACAGGTTACTTGATGTGTTTGATGCCATGGTAATCTACAGAAATAAATATGCAAAATATAAGTATCATGCCATGAAGTTATTTAATAAGGTCTTTAATTAAATACGCCTCCCACTATTTTACTCAAAACAATGACCCTCATCATTGATTCGGAAAATCCCGTTGGAAGATTTTCTAGTGGGCCAAGATCCATATTTCACCTAGCTTTAAGTCAGCTTTGGCTGATCACTCAAAATTCGGTTATATAGGTAGGAAACATTTTCCGATTGCATCTCATGCAACTCTTGGACAGTTGGGTGAATAACTCTTATTCTAATCCATCACATGGACTAAAGCCCAACTTATAAGCCTCTAAGCCTTTCAATCCTATTGAAGTTGGCTTAGTTAAGTCAGACCCAATGGATAGCAGTTGAACATTACATTTGTCCCATCGCGTCTTACTAGTATAGATAAAGGTACCAAGCTTTGGCGGACCCACACTTAATCGATCATAGTCTTGACGAGTGCCATGCATTGGAAGGCCTTTAAATATGACTTAATATTTCCTTTTGAGGGATTTGATTAAAATTTGATCTCATCATTTGTTAAACTCTTTAACTTACTATTTACATACATGCATCTCATACATATATTAGTTAAACTCCTTTTAACATACTATATACATACATGCATCTCATACATATATAAGGCAAATAAATGTGATATGGTTATGGTCCCTAACGCATTGACTCTCCCAAGCCAATGAGAGAATCTAAACTGAAACCTAGGAGCGTCCAAGCTTCTCCAAGCATGATCTTCCACGGGATAACGTCTTCTTGTCTCCATCATTACATTACATAAACAGAAACCTCATTTTACATGAGGGGAGTGAGATGAGAAAAGAATATACATATGGAATATAAGAGAAAGGCACAGCACGCAGGCCGTATTTCAAAATAAACCAAAAGACTAAGGCCATAACCATCCACCGTGCATCACAACGCAAATAATAACAAACAATAATAATACCTCTTTTATTATTATTAATATTATTATTAAGTGATACTTAAGATTTCAAAAATTTGAATTTCGAAATAACACACTACGCAGAGGTAGCACGGGGGTCCCACTGCCCGATCAGCGGGCGGGGGTCAAGGGGAGGCCGCAGCTTGCGGGGTGCAGGACATCGCCCCGGAGAAAAAAAAATTTCTCTCCGAAGTGTGCCTCGCTTCCTTGGCGGCTAGGGCTTCAACCTCTCAACCCTAAAACCGCAAGGCCCGTGAACACTTCACGTTGCAAGGAACGGCGGCTAGGGTTTCAACCATTGGAACCTCAGCCGCAAGAACATGAACTCTTCATGTCTGAAACCCCTTAACGCTGCCAACAGAGAACTGAAACCGATCATGTTTAACATCAACACTTGACGCCATCGTAGAACATAATAACGATTCCAGAACCAATGTACATATCGCATATATACATAAACATGCAATAGACGCATATATCATATACATACGAAAATTACAGAAACAAGGTTTCGTAAAATGGATGCAAATGATTTTCAGAAAACAATTTTCAGAAAAACGATTCACATTATAAACATGTTATCATACATAACAGGTAAACCACATAACAGAATCACGGTTTCGCAAGCGGCTCTGATACCATTGTTGGGAATTTGCGTATGAAAAAAAATAACGCAGCGGAAAAATTCCCATCGAAGGATCCTTGCGAATGGTCACGATTCATGGTTAGAAGATTTACCTCTTGAAGCGATGACAGTTGATTAAAATCGTCTATCACGAACACTGCACGAACGATGTCTCTAAGGTATCCACACGAGCAGATTCCATGAACGTCCAACGTCATGAACCCGAAGCGTCTCTGTCTCACAGTGCTAGCTTCAAAAATCGAGACCTGCTGCTCACTATCACTCTCTATGTGCGGCTAGGGTAAAACAAAACCGTGTAGGCACAATAGCTTAAGTAGTCTACTTATAGCAGCACCTCCTTAATTGAGTTAGTGAGCAGCGTTTGACCTAAGCCCCATGTACTATGCACTAGGCCCAATAGAAAAGTCCAACTCTCCTTTTAATGCTTCTTTTAATCCGCTCTTATGTGTGTGACCCTGTAGGTTCCCAAAACGTTAGTAGTAATATTAAATCCCATTTAATATTACAAACAGTGAGCGGTATCTAGCAATACATCACTGCTACCTAAGTAGTGAGAAAGTCAGTGATTTGACGAAACCTTTCTGTGACAAATATTCATGTGCATTATTATCCCTTTGTCCATATATCTATATTGAACACAAGACATAGAATGTGTCACCCTTGTATGGTTCAATATCATGTTCCCTGATACCCGAGCAGACTTAACAACAAATGAGGTCAATATCTCATATTGACTCATTTCAGCACGGCCATGCATTTTACAGTCTCACTCTATCAGGGGGCCCACAGATATTACTCCTGTTATGTAGGAGGGACAAATTCCATCTAGGTCACTCACATCCCTCTGCATGGCTCGTGGTATGGCCAATGACCGTCTTTATAATCATCCTATTATAGATGACGTTTGACGATATTAAAGCACACGACTCCTCATGTAGGGATCGTAGCGATTTCAGGTCGAAGGATTGCATACACCATTGTCACTATGAGAACTACTTATGACACTCACACAACGCTCCATGTAGTGTTCTCATGGTGGGTCAATCCAGTACATCATTACTCTAATGTGTACCTATGTGGCGACTCGATATCTCATATCCATGACCCGTGAGATATGGTCATCAGTCTGCACACATAATAGTCTCAATGTATTATTATTGTCCTTATTAATAAAATACTTGACTAAGAATATTTAAGAATAGGATTTCATTGTTCAATAGTGTCTCACTATCAAGTCATATACTTGATATTCTATTAAACTGAAATTTCTATTCTAAGGACTTTATTATGTTTAAACAAGTAACACAATAAACTGGAATGCCTCATATCATATATATATATAATATATATATATATATATATATATATATATATATATATATATATATATAAAAAATAGCAAGATACAAATGTAAGTCTAAGAAATACACTGGCCTCTAGGGCTTACACCAACACATTGTTACTGTCGACCCACTGACATTTAAAAATAGGTACTCTAAACTTCGTGTAATCAACCTCCCATATCTCTTCAATGATTCCAAAGTATGAAACGGATGCCATAACAGGGTTTTTATCTTTCGAACTAGAGAAATGCATGGACTCAGCGACGACCATAACCCCACTGTTTTGCATTGTACTTTTGTCATCCTGGGACTTTGTATAGAAGGAAAACTTATTGATATCGTACCCACTCCAGCATATGACATCAAAGTTAGGCCCCTGTGCTAGCCATTTTAATGTATCAGAAGCAATACCATCCTTTGCAATTTTTTCTTTAAACCAATTCAAGAAAGTCTTGTTATGCTTGTTCAAACACCATTTTTCATTCATTCTAGGGTAAGTTTCATTGATGATGCTTTTATGCTCACATAAGTATGGTTCAACCTCATCAGTGTTATTCAATATATACAAATGTGCTTGAAGCACTTCCTCCCGATCCATGCTCTTAACAGTGATACCTCGTGTACCCTTACCATCATATCTTCCTTCGTGACGAGACTTCGGAAGCCCTACAGGTTCCGCTTCTGACATGTAGTATGTACAAAACTCAATAGCTTCTTCTGCAACATACCTTTCAACAATAGATGCTTCGGGACGGTGTGGATTTTTCATATATCCTTTCAAGATCTTCATGTATCGATCAACCGGGTACATTCACCTTAAATAAACGGGGCCGCACAATCTAATCTCCCTCACTAGATGAACAATCAAATGAACCATGATGTCAAAAAATGAAGGTGGAAAATACATCTCCAATTGGCACAATATAATGGCTGCCTCATTTTCTAAGTCATCCAAATTTTTAGTGTCAATGACCTTGCTACATATAGCATTGGAGAATAAGCATAACCTAGTAATGGCATGTCTGACTTTTTTAGGCAATATGTCACGAATGGCCACCAGTAGTAGTTGTTGCATCAAGACATGACAATCATGAGACTTTAAGCCAACTAATTTGAGATCTTTCATTGAGACAAGTCTTTTGATATTTGAAGAGTAACCCTGTGGCACTTTGACTCCCCGTAGACATTCACAGAAACTTCTTTTCTCTTTTTTTGATAAAGTATGACATGCTGGGGGCAAATAAGTCTTCTTATCCCCCACTTTAAGTGGAGCTAACTGCTCTCGTATACCCATCGCAACTAGATCCAGACGAGCATTCATACCATCCTTTGTCTTGCCTTGAATGTTGAGAAGCGTTCCGATTAAACCGTCACACACATTTTTCTCCACATGCATCACATCAATACAATGTCTTACATCAAGCTTGCACCAGTATGGAAGATCATAGAAGATTGACCTCTTCTTCCATATTTTCTTCTCGGTATCCTTCTTCTGGGTCTTCCCATAGATAACATTAGTGTTGTTCACCTTTTCATAAACTTGCTCTCCAGTCAAGGCCACCGGAGCAATTTCATTCTCCGGAAGTCCATTGAAAGCTTTTCTCAATCTACGATAAGGATGATTACGTCGGAGAAATCTCCGATGCCCAAGGTAAACCGTCTTCCTTCCATGTTGCAGTTGATGGTAACATGTGCCTTCTTCACATATTGGACATGCTTTATGCCCCTTAACACTATACCCACACAGGTTCCCGTATGCTGGAAAGTCATTGATGGTGCAAAATAACATGACACGCAATCTGAATGTCTCAAGGCAATATCCATCGATCACATCAACGCCTTCATCCCACAACATTATCAAGTCTTCAATCAAGGGACTCAGATAAACATCAATATCATTCCCTGGCTGTTTAGGACCCGAAATCATCATACTTAACATAATGTATTTGCGCTTCATGCACAACCAAGGAGACAGGTTGTAAATTACCAGGAGAACAGGCCATGAACTATGAATACTACTTAAGTTTCCATATGGATTCATTCCATCGGTAGCAAGTCCAAGCCTAAGGTTTCTGGGCTCATTGCCGAAATCCGGAAACAAACTATCAATTCTCTTCCATTGCAAAGAATCGGCCGGATGCCGAAGCTGTCCATCACACTTCCTCTCATCTGCATGCCATCTAATTTTCTTTACGTCATTTACAATAGCAAACAATCGCTTGAACCGCGAAATCACGGGAAGATACCATAACACCTTTGCAGGAGGACCTTTGGTGACCACATCACAACTAGAATCACCATCCTTCACTTTGTAGCGTGATACCCCACATCTGGGGCACTCGTGCATCTCTTCAAACTCTTTCCTGTACAATATGCATTCATTGGGGCAAGCGTGTATTTTCTTATACTCCATACCCATCGGACACAATATCTTCTTCGCCTCATAGTTTCGAGATGGCAATGTGTTGCCTTCTGGAAGCATGTCTTTCAACAACTCAAGCAATTCGGTAAAGCTTTTATCGCTCCACCCATTTCTCGTCTTCACATTGAACAATCTTAACACCGCTAACAACCGTGTGAAATTAGTGCACCCCGGATACAAAGCCACTTCCGCATCACTGCACAAAGTATCATACACATGTGCGCACCGAAAAGACTCTTGCCGAACATCACGGATCATGTCCTCTAATCCATCGTCCATTTCCACGTCATCAACTTCCTCTCTGTCCGACACCCTCGGCCTGTCTAACGATTCACCATGACATATCCATGTTTTATAACTCTTGCAAATCCCCTCACAAATAAGATGATCACGTATCTCCTCAGCTTCTAGTTGTCTCTCATTCAAACAGTTAACACAAGGACAATAAAACCTTCTGTTACCACTATCAGGAGCATTTGTTTTTGCAAACTGTAGAAAATCTTCCACTACATTCTCATACTCATCACTTGTCCGTCTAGCATTCATCCAACCGCGATCCATGACTAAACCAATAACTTCGTACTTAGTCCAACATATTCATCAACCACTTCTTATGACAGGGTATGGCCCTATCCCATTCGAGAAGAAACTTTTTCAACATTCGGTTAACAGTTAGTCCTCAGCTCTCATGCTCATACTCGACAAAATTTCGGCAGCATTTCCCTTCGGTCTCCGACGTACACTACTTGAACGCGATGATATCCACCACGATAAAGTATGCACCCGGAGAATGAAAGGAAATGTATCAATCCGAACTTTCATCAAGTATATAACATTAGAATCAATGAATAACTATTTTAACTGAATTAAGAAAAAGTTTTTCCCAAATTGTCCAACTTTGGACAATTCAAGATCCAACACAATGAGCGGTACATTAAGCACATACACGTGTGCTCATTAGTATTGCATCTCAAATGGGAAACTAAGGCTTTACAAATTATGTAGCTTGGATGAAGATGGGGCTTGAAAAGTGAACAAAATTAGCTAAACAGAGCCCATCACGGCCTAGCCTTGAAAGCCATCACGGTCGTGATCGAGTAGAGCTTAAAAGAAAGAATGGAAAAGTCAGAACTGGTCATGGCCAACCCGTGATGCCCATCACGGCCGTGACATGTCAGCTGAACCAGACCCTCACAGGCAGAACTGATCACGGCCTAGCCGTGATGGTGGTCACGGCCGTGACAGACCAACCAGTGAAGCAACCTCCAAGGCAGAACCTGTCACGGCCTGGCCGTGATGGCCATCATGGCAGTGACATTCCAACTGAGCCAGACATTCACAGGCAGAACTGATCACGGCCTAGCCGTGATGGTGGTCACGGCCGTGACAGACCAACCATAGAAGCAACCTCCAAGGCAGAACCTGTCACGGCCTGGACGTGATGGCCATCACGGCCGTGACATGCCAATCGAACCCGGACCCTCACAGGAAGCGATCATCACGGCCTAGCCGTGATGGTGGTCACGGCCGTGACAGAACAACTAGTGAAGCAACCTCCAAGGCAGAATCCGTCACGGCCTAGCCGTGACAGGCAGCACGGTCGTGACGGGTGATACCACCACTGGAAAAATTCAGTCTCTTGGAGCAACAGAACAACACATGTGTTTTCATGTGGAGTGGTTTCATGTGGAGTGGTTTCATGTGCCATTCTCAGGCAATGCAACTCCTCCACTGTGAAAAGTAGTAACCCTAAAGGAAGAGAGAGAGAGAAAGAGAGAGAGAGAGAGAGTTAGAGAGAGAGAGAGACGCATATATACCTGAGGGAGGAGGAGGGACAAGCAAAAATGGCGCTCTTCACGCAAACGAGGGTAGCTCGCGGATGGCCGTTCTCAGTGGGCTTAGTGGTTCTCTTCCGAAGCAGAAAATGAAGGCTCGCAGTGGTCTTCTTCTTTGTCTACGATTAGGGATTTGCAGAGAGTTAGGGGGAAAGGGAAATCGTTATAGCTGTGAGAGGGAGAGCTTACCCGAGAAGGAGAGAGAGGTCGAAGAGAGCAATGTGACTTAGAGATGGAGAAGCACTGACAAAGGAATGAAAAACAAATGGAATGGAAGACGGCGCGAAGAGTAGGAGGGAATGAAAATAGAAACTTAGGTTATTACACATCGGTTTAAAAAAACCGATGTGGTTAGTGATTTTTAACATCAGTTTCCATATAACCGATGTAGAAACTTACAATTTATTTTAAAATTTCATTTTTTTTTAATTTACTACATCGATTATAGAAAACCGATGTGTAATATTAAGGCTGATTAAAAAAAATTTATAATTTGTTTCCCTTTTCCACGTCGGTTATTCAAAAACCGATGTCTAATCTTATGTATAATAATTTTTTTTTTTTGGTTTCACTTTTCCACATCGGTTTTGTTAAAATCGATGTTAAATATTTTTATTACATCGGTTTATATAATAACCGATGTTAAAATATTTCAGTTTAATTTCAAAAATGTCAATGCCTCCTATTTCACATCGGTTTTGCTAAAACCGATGTTAAAAAACTGATGTTAAATGTATATTTTGCACTAGTGACTCTCGTATGTGTTATTTGACTCAGGCGCTACACATTCATTTATTTCGTATGAGTGTGTGGATCAATTAAAATTAATTGTTTCTCAATTACCTTATACCCTTATCATTTCTTGAGTCTTCTAGTATAGTCTCTGCCAATGAAGGAGTATCCATGAGGAGTGACGATTCTCGGCAGTACGTGATGCTGTTCGCGGTGGAAACTATTGAGACCCCTAGTATAGATTCTATGCCTATTGTGAGAGTGTTTCCTGAATTTTTCCCTCCCGACGTTCCAGGTTTACCACCAGAACGACCTCCTCAAGGATCGGGACTAAACTCCTCGAGCGAACGGGAAATCCTCTGCATCATCTGCTCTCATGTACCAAGGTACAACAGCAACACCAATAAAACATATATATCGCAAGGGTGAGATACCAATATATGAGTTTTGATAAGATAACCACATGCACGACACACAAAACAACATATACATGGTATTCAAAATATATGGGAATGATCCAAACAACATAAAAATTTTGTTAAATGGATTCATACCCGACAATCATCGCAATTTATAAAATTACATGACACTTCCACATCCATCACCAAACTTTAATAATCATTTTTCTTACTTTTCTCTTTCATTCATTCTTTCTTTGTCGAGGCTTATAGCTCACGACTATTCTTACTTAAATATTGAGTTCATTCATTCTCAACACCGGACACGAAATCAAAATGTGCCAACAGGGACTTTAACCCACGACACACAAAACAGAGATTCAATTGTGTGACCTGGGACTCTAACCCACACAGACACAACAGATATTCAACTGTGTGACTTGGGACTCTAACCCACGACACACACAACAGATATTCAATCGTGTGACCCACGGCACACACAACAGATATTCAATCGTATGACTTGGGACTCAAACCCTCGACACAACATATATTCATCTGTGTGACTAGGGACTCTAACCCTCGACATAACATATATTCAACTGTGTGACTAGGGACTCTAACCCTCGACGCATACATCAAAGATTCAAATGTGTTAACTGGGACTCTAACCCACAACACACCGAACGAAGATTTAAATATATTAACTGGGACTCTAACCCACAACACATTGAATATGGATTCAACTGTGCCAACTGGGACTCTAACCCATGACACACAGGACATGGATTTCAAATGTGTCAACTGGGACTTTAACCCATGACACATACAGGACACGTAGTCTACTTACTTACTTACTTCTAGGAACACTACCCCGACGTTTTCGGTTATCTTGGTCCTCACAACTTCCACTTTCAAACACAGTTTTCTTTCTGTGAAAAATAACTCTTTAAAACCAAGTTCCAAAACTTATCCATGATTTTCTAAAATGTTTTCCCCTGACTTAAAACTCCTTTGCAAATAAACCTTTTCCGCTGAGAATCATTTACAAAACGTTAACTCACAGATACATTCATTTTTCTCCAATCTCTTCATTCTTGAAAATCATTTTCATAAAAACATCAATTTCTTGAAGGTCCTTTCTCAATAAATTTGTAACAAATAAAAACTATTTTTTTTCCAAAACTTATGCCATGAAAATCCTTTCATAACTAAAAATGACCTTTCTGATATAAATAATTATTCAGACATAAATATCACACTGTTTTCATAACTTAATTATTTTAAATCACATTTTATAATATAAACGAATTTATTTTTGAAAAACTTACGCCTAAGAAATTTTTTCACAGTTCCGCCCTTACTGTCACTTATTGACAAATCTTTCACCAAAATATTTTTAAAATAATATTTTTCTACTTTTCCACTAATTTCCACAAATTAATCACTTTGATTAAATATATATACTTATAAAGCTTTTATCCTCAAATTAATTTGAACACTGACCACTGTCAGGTTCCTCAATCAATCACTCAACATCTGATAATTTCACCACAACACAGTATAGCATACATCGCAATTGTTGAATGCATCAAAATTACAACACAACAATTCAGTTATAATCACACAATTCCACATATCACATCCAAAATATATAGCAAATTAAACAACAATTACTTTAAAGCCATAGAAAAACCACAACAGATAAAATTACAGACAACTCTAAGATGACATATGGCTATCTTAAACTCCTCAGGAAAACTCCCCTTTCCTCTTGAAGATTCAAGTGTTTATTTCACGAACGATTTTTCGATTCGATCTCTGTTTCCTTCACACACTCAGGATAATCAACAACAATTTATCCTTCACAACAAATTATCACAAAATTAATAACAATCAAACAAAAAAATTCATAAACCATATGCTAATGGTTCGGTCCACTCAATTAATTCAAGCTAGGGATGTTAAAATTTTTCAATACTTTTGGATTAATGATCCATAAGTATTAGAATGACAATATCAATGATCATAAACCAAGAAATTGAACAAAAACTCAACTAACTCAATGAGTTAGGAATTACACTTGATTTCCATCTCTTGGATTCAACAAAAATGTATAGTATAGAGACGATTTCAAGTGTCACAAGACAAAAAATTGATTCAAAATCCTTTTACTCTAAAATTTTAGGGTTTCGACCCTCATGAAAAGAAAAGGTTAGGATTTGATTTTTGTTTTCTCAATCACTTGGATTCAATACCTAATATGATTTAAGAGACAAAACCATGCATCATTGAACAAAAGTTGAAGAAAAACCCATTGACACCCAAAATCTAGGGTTCGGCCATGCTTAAAAAAAATAAGGAAGAAATTTCTTTTGGATTCATGCTTCTAGATGATGAATATAGACATCAATATGAGTTCATAGAAATTAGTTTCAAGTCAAATGGATTTTTCTACAATTTTCTATGAATTTTTGAATATTGCATCATGAAAATGAAAGTTCATGATTCATGGCTTGAAATCATGAAATGAATGAAGAAGAAAACTTGATTGATCATGGAGAGAAAGATTCTACCACTTGATAATGAACAAGTGATGAAGATGATCAAGTTCTTCACAAAAATCACTAAGTGTTCATAAGTGTTCTTGAGAAGTTTAGAGAGAAAGATGAAGATGATGAAGATTTTTGAGATGTTTTGATAATTTGGGCATATCTCCCAATCTACTTATCCGTGTTTGATGATGTTTAGCTTGTTGGAAATAAGAGAGAAAGAGGAACAACTTTCATTTAGAAAGTTTTTCGAGTTTCATAACAGAAAATGGTCAGAATTTCGGTATAGTTTCGGCAAGTATGAACATCAATGCGTGTTCTTAGAGTTCTTAAGAGAAAATGATGTTTTTGGAAGAAGAAGAAGACACACAATGACGTAAAATTGACTAAACGTAGTGTTAAGTGAAGGGGCCGTGTAGGGGGAGGGTATTTTGGTCCAAATTTGTGATAGTACCACTTGTAATTACCATGGAAATTCAAGGGTAAAATGGTCATTTCACGCCCAAAGTAATCATTGCAATTGAGTGGTCATGGTTGAAGGAGGTGTGGCTGAGTTTTGGACCACATAAATGATGAATAAGCAAATTTGAACTTGTCTTGCCTTAACCATGGTTAACTTTTAACTAAGGTAGGTTAGGTTAAGGTTAAAGGCATTTTGGTCTTTTCACATAAAAGACATGATTACTTGCATTTAATGTTTCATAAATGCTTGGTGAGTCATGGTGATGACTCACTCCATGGCTCAGCTCCTCCCGCGTCCAGTTCTATCTCTGTACCTCCATTCTCGACTCTGTCGATTTCCCGATTAGGGTTTTACACCCGAATAAGCATAATAACTTATTTATTTTGAAAATTTACAAAATAAGCCATATCGTTGTAAACGAAATATAAAGTCAAATAATTTTGTTCACGAGTCAAAATTAGATTTTCTGATTAGTAAAATTTTACTGTCAGCGAAAACGTATACCGGGTGCCGTCTGAATTTTCAACCCAAAATTTCACTGTAACCTTATGAAGATAAATATAACATGGAAATGACTTTGGTTTATCCAAAATAATTTTCTAAGTCTGGGATAAAAATATATGTATTTATATATTTTTTAACAATATTAGAAAGCAGTGAAAATCGGGGTGTTACATTACTACCCCACTAAAAAAATTTCGTCCTCGAAATATCGTGACTCGAAACTAAACTGGGTTTTACAATCTCATCTTAACCTTAAGATCTTACATTTCATTTCTTGTTGCTTCTTTCCTTTTACTCCATAACTTCATAACATAATTCATTCTTATGTCGTTCTATTTATCCTCACTATCCTCAACCTTTCATATGAGTCTATCACACTCAAAGGACAATCAAAACTTTATCATTCCTTTTCTCAACACTGCTCCACTAGAAAATCTTATTTCAAATCATCTGACTCTCACCATTATTACCAACATCAACAATACCTTTACAGCCACTTGCATCAATTCCTTACTTAAAGTATCAAATCATAATCTTAGTTCCTTTGGATTATAATTCACCACTCCAATTTATATCACCTCACACATCTCAACCTCAAAATATCTTATTGCTCTTCTTGATTTAACTAAACCAAAAGAAATCACTTCAGGTAGAATTATATAACTCATAAATTTTGAACTTTTCTAACCAAAAAGTTTTAAGCAAGAACTCCTCATTTCCACTCACATTCAACGTAGGTAAAACTACTATAAATACTTAACTGTAATCCTTCAAATCATACAATTAAATCTTAGCTACGATCATTTGATCATTACCCTAGATTCCCCTTAGCGAACTCCGCCTCGATCACGATAAAATCTACCGAAATCATCTTACTTACGGATATTAATTCTAGGAATTCTCGGATTACTAGTCACATATACACCTCAAATAAAAATCCGCTCACCTCTTGTCGTGCTTAGGTACTACACTTACACCCATCTAACCTTCTAAGAATCAATTCTTTTCTTACTTATCCATCGAACTCAGGATGATATGCTGAACATTAACTTCAACTTGGTTCTTAACGCTCGATGCAACTTTGCCCAACACTTGAGGTAAGTTTTTCGGGCTTCATTCAGAACGTTGCTGGAAGATTCTTTACGTATTTGGATCAGTCCTTTGACACATACTTCTGTTAGCTTTTCCATTACACAGTGGACCTTAAGCAGGTAAGAAAGGTGTCGACTTCGTTAACCTACTCATAATTTTGAAAAGATATCTTCAAGATAAGAAATCACAAAGAATAATTTGATCACAAAGAAAGCACAAAGAATAATTTGATCAATCTGAATGATACGAGTGTCCAGTATGTAAAAAGATTCTTCAATAGGTTCACGAGTATAAAAATGCATAGCTAATACATGTTTACAAACATGACTCTAATAAAGTTCCTTCTTTCACAAGAACTTACCTCGGTTATAAAATCAAAAGATGAAAAATTCCTAACCTCAGGAGGATTTCAATTTGTACCAGAAATTTACAAAACGATGATTTAAAAGGAAACAGTCGAGCCAAAATTCAGATTGGATCACCATTACCAAAAGTAAAAAAGACTAGACTAAGTTCCATCAGGAAACTTCTATTATCAAGAAACCATCAAGAAATATGAAAATATCCAGACTATCAGAACCAATGGATAAGTCATGATAGGCTTTAAATCAAGATAAAAAAAATGAATTTGGCATGTACAAAACGTACCACTGTGATTGTCTAATACAACCATAGGAATTTGAGAAGCAATTGTCAATGAGACACTCACCTAAGGTTGAAGATTCAATTCTATTCACCTTGGTTCCTCACAAGCACAAAGGTCTTTTATGACTCGCTTAGTATGGTCATCCCGAATCGGCACAATTACGGACAACTTGGTTAATCTCTCAGACATACGAAGAGTTGATCTTTCCTCATAAGTTGAGTCAACGACACAAAATATTTAATAAGTCCTTACTCCAATCTGGTGATAACTTGTTCTCAAGTCGACCTTAAAATAGACAACAACTCCTCGCGAGTGATCTATCAAATAAACTACACACGACAGAGAATACTTGTTCATAATCGTCACTTTTTTGAGTTGTCCGAAATCTACGCGAAGTCTCGAACCTTCACACAACATTAGTGCTTTTATGGAAAACACTTGGTCTAACTAACTGTTTAGATCACAGATCTTCCAGTTTGAATCGAGTCGTCTAGCTCTATTAACTTTGTAGGCGACATCCTACACAAAGTGATAGAGATCAACCCGAATCTAGAACATTCTCAGAAATTCTCAAAAAAATCTTCCACGACAGGTACTTTATTCAAATGTCTGACACAACATAAGTACCATTTACTAAACATGAGTTCTTACAAGGTCTCAACCCAATTAGAACCCATCAAAACATACTTACTTGTATGTCAACACATATTGTTTCAACAAGGAAACAATTCAAACAATATCCAACCAGAGATCACACAACAAAAACCTAACAGACTTATTCCCCAAGAGTCCCGAAAGACACGACCATCTCTGATACCACTCTGTAACACCCTTCTTGGGCATTACCTTATAAACACGTGCAGAAATAATATTAAAAAGAATTTGCTGGTTTCTTTCGAAAAAATAATGCTTATAATTTTGTATAAGTCAGAAAATGGGGATAAAATTTTTTCTTCAACAGAACACATTTGAAAATTTGCCACACATATTACCATGGTAACACTATATAATACTCATCAACACAGAAATTTAGTATATTCAAAATTAAATCTTTCACATCGTACAAGTTTTTCCTTAAAGTATTTCAGTATTCCCAACTGGAAACTAAACCACATAAAAGGTTTCAAGACTACGTTTACCGACTTTCTGAAAACACACACACCCCTAGAAAATCCTAAGCTGGTCACTCTAGACAACATCCAGTGGAAAGACCTCCATGGTCCTTACCACTATCATCGACCTCTTCAAGGGTCGGGACTAAACTCCTCGAGCGAATGGGAAATCCTCTGCATCATCTGCTCTCATGTACCAAGGTACAACTGCAACACCAGAAAAACAGATATATCGCAAGGGTGAGATACCAATATATGAGTTTTGATAAGATAACCACATGCGTGACACACAAAACAACATATACATGGCATTCAAAATACATGGGAATTATCCAAACAACATATAATTTTTGTCAAAGGGATTCATACCCGGCAATCATCGCCATTTATAAAATTACATGACACTTCCACATCCATCACCAAACTTTAATATTCATTTTTCTTACTTTTCTCTTTCATTCATTCTTTCTTTGTTGAGGCTTATAGCTCACGACTATTCTTACTTAAACATTGAATTCATTCATTCTCAACACCGGACACGAAATCAAAACGTGCCAACTGGGACTTTAACCCATGACACACAAAACAGAAATTCAACTGTGTGACTTGGGACTCTAACCCACAATAGACACAACAGATATTCAACTGTGTGTCTCGGGACTCTAACCCACGACACACACAACAGATATTCAATCATGTGACTTGGGACTCTAACCCACGGTACAACACAGTATAGCATACATCACAATTGTTGCATGCATCAAAATTATAACTCAACAATTTAGTTATAACCACACAATTCCACATATCACATCCAAAACATATAGCAAATTAAACAACAATTACTTTAAAGCCGCAGAAAAATCACAACAGATAAAATTACAGACAACTCTAAGATAGCATATGGCTATCTTAAACTCCTCAGGTAAACTCCCCTTACCTCTTGAAGATTTAAGTGTTTGTTTCACGAACGATTTTCCAATTCGATCTCCGTTTCTTTCGCACACTCAGGATAATCAACAACTATTTATCCTTCACAATAAATTATCACAAAATTAATAACAATCAAACAACAAAACTTTATAACCATATGCTAATGTTTTGGTCCACTCAAGTAATTCAAGCTAGGGATGTTAAAATTTTTCAATACTTTTGAATTAATGATCCTTAAATATTAGAATGACTATATCAATGATCATAAACCAAGAACTTGAACAAAACCTCATCTAACTCAATGAGTTAGGGTTTCGGCCTGGACAACAAATTTGAGTTAGGAATTTCACTTGATTTCCATCTCTTGGATTCAATAAAAATGTATAGTATAGAGATTATTTCAAGTGTCACAAGACAAAAATTGAATCAAAATCCTTTTACTCTAAAATTTTAGGGTTTCGGCCCTCATGAAAAGAAAAGGTTAGGATTTGATTTTTGTTTTCTCGATCACTTGGATTCAATACCTAATATGATTTAAGAGACAAAACATGCATCATTAAACAAAATTTGAAGCAAAACCCATTGACACCCAAAAGCTAGGGTTCGGCCATGCTTAAAAAAAAATAGGGAAGAAATTTCTTTTGGGTTCATGCTTCTAGATGATGGATATAGACATCAATATGAGTTCATATAAATTAGTTTCAAGTCAAATGGATTTTTCTACAATTTTCTATGAATTTTTGAATATTGCATCATGAAAATGAAAATTCATGATTCATGGCTTGAAATCATGCAATGAATGAAGAAGAAAACTTGATTGATCACGGAGAGAAAGATTCTACCTCTTGATAATGAACAAGTGATGAATATGATCAATTTCTTCACAAAAATCACTAAGTGTTCATAAGTGTTCTTGAGAAGTTTACAGAGAAAGATGAAGATGATGAAGATTTTTGAGATGTTTTAGTAATTTACACATATCTCCCAATCTACTTATCCGTTTTTGATTATGTTTATATTTTTAGAAATAAGATAGAAAAAGGAACAACTTTCATGTAGAAAGTGTTTCTTGTTTCATAACAGCAAAGGGTCAAAATTTCGGTATAGTTTCGGCGAGTATGAATATCAATGTGTGTTCTTAGAGTTCTTAAGAGAAAATGGTGTTTTTGGATGAAGAAGAAGACACACAATGATGTAAAATTGCCTAAGTGTGGTGTTAAGTGAATGGGCCGTGTAGGGGGGAGGGTGTTTTGGTCCAAATTTGTGATGGTACCACTTGTAATTACCATGGAAATTCAAGGGTAAAATGGTCATTTCACACCCAAAGTAATCATTGCAATTGAGTGGTCATGGTTGAAGGAGGTGTGGCTGAGTTTTGGACCACATAAAGGATGAAGAAGCAAACTTGAACTTGCCTTGCATTAACCATGATTAACTTTTAACTAAGGTAGGTTAGGTTAAGGTTAAGGGCATTTTGTCTTTTCACATAAAAGACATGATTACTTGCATTCAATATTTCATAAATGCTTGGTGAGTCAAGGTGATGACTCACTCCATGGCTCAGCTCCTCCCACGTTTGGTTCTATCTCTGCACATCCATTCTCGACTCCGTCGATTTCCTGATTAGGGTTTTACGCCCGAATAAGCATAATACCTTATTTATTTTGAAAATTTTCAAAATAACCCATATCGTTGGAAACGAAATATAAACTCTAACCATTTCGTTCACGAGTCAAAATTAGGTTTTTGATCAATAAAATTTTACTGTCTGCCAAAACGCAGATCGGGTTCCCTTTGAATTTTCAACCCAAAATTTTCCACCCAATTAGGTTTTTGATCAGTTAAATTTTACTATCAGGGAAAACGCAGACCGGGTTCCATTTGAATTTTCAACTCAAAATTTCACCGTAACCTTATAAAGATAAATATAACATGGAAATGACTTTGGTTTATACAAAATCATTTTCTAAGTCTCGGATAAAAATATATGTATTTATATATTTATTACCAATCTTACGAAACAGTGAAAATCAGGTGTTATTTGTAATGTCATCTATAAAGTGGTTACCGAGGTTTTGGTTCAATGACTCCGTCCTTTCCTTGATGATTTGATTGGGCCTTTGCAAAGTAGTTTCATTGCAGGATGTGGTACTAAGGACAATGTTATACTTGCCCAAGAAGTGGTTCATTATATGCATCATTCCAAGTCAAAATCAGGTATCATTGATTTTAAAATTGATTTAGAAAAAGCATATGGTAGACTCAGTTAGGATTTTCTTGAGCTAACTCTTAAGGAATTTGGACTCCCTGATGTTACTATTTCTTTGATTATGTGGTGTATCCGGTTGGCTGATCATTCTATTCTTTGGAATGGAGAGAAATTAGATTCTTTCAAACCTACTCGTGGTCTTCGTCAAGGAGATCCACTTTCTCCTTGCTTATTTGTTATGTGCATGGAGAGGTTAGCTTTGAATATTTAGCACAAAGTGGCTACTGGAATTTGGAAGCCAACTCGTGTTGCTCGTGGAGGGCCTGGCATTTCCCATCCGTTTTTTGCAGATGATGTCCTTTTGTTATGCCCAGCCAGGTGAGACACCCCGTTGTGCCCCTTTGTGTCATTAAATTAAAACCTTATTAATTAATTTCTTAATCACACGCTTAATGTGAAAACGTGTATTCCGAAATACGTAAAAAAAATAAACATAGCTTATAAATACACAGTGGAAGAAAATTTCCAAATTAAACACACCATATATATAACATACATACCATATGTTTTTGCATTAGAATATTTAAAACACTGTCTACAGTATCCCGTCAGTAGGATCCCTAGAAGGCATCTTAAAACAACAATTAATAGTGGAAACAAAACGTCTTATAAGACTCACTGGCCCTAGACACTAAATTACATTGCCGGAATCCACAGCTCGTCTTCCCTCCTCTGGTTCATACGTAGTTCCATCTAACTCCTTGGCAACTGGTTCCTCCATCGGGTCTTCTCGTACGATCACATTAGAATAAAATACAACACACAGAAAGATATAGGGGATAAGAAACATTTCTATCATCAAAAGCGGAAAAGAGTCATAGCATATCATACAATAAATGTCACAGACAATCAACATACATAACTAACAAATCATCCTCAAAATAATGTATCATCCTCTACCCCAATCTAATATAACTAAACTTTTATACTGACGTGGCCATCTCTATTCCTATCACGTTAGTCAGTAGTCCAGAACGGTCCAATACCAATAACTTTCGAATGCATCAAAGACTAAACAAGTATTAGTCTAAAATGGTCCAGTGCCAAGAATATACGAACGCGTCAAGGAGTATCAATCCAGAACGGTCTAGTGCCAAGAACATGCGAACTCGTCAAGGAATATCATTCCATAATGGTCCAGTGCCAAGAACATTCGAACGCGTCAAGAACTAAAGAGTATTACGGTAGTCTACCTCGGCATCCACATCCGTAGGGCACTCACCCGCAATATCTGATATCCCAAAATAGGATATCCTGACCTCGTGTGTTCCAGTCACACGGCTGTGAATAACAATACATCTATAAATGAATCTTCCTAAATTACATCAATAACAACCTAGTGCCTCAACCTTCCATCAAAGTCTCAACACATTTTTCCTCATAGATAAAACCACTTAATTATGCTAGGCACCTCTAAATCACCTTTATTCTCTCACCCAAACAATTATCTCCCGAACAACACATATCCTTACTTAAAAATAAGCTAAGCACAATATTAAAAACCAGGCAGATCATGCATAACACAATATCATAAAATAATTCAAATGCCACAAAATATCACATAAGTAATGCAATAATAATAATAAATTCAATCAACCTCATATAAGATAAAATCATCCTAACGTCGATAAACCTACAATCCCCAAATCACCATTGGTTTTACAGAAAAAAGTTTCCAATATGATTTTGGTCTTGTCGATTACTCAACTACTAGTAGGGTTTAGGTCGCTCTACACAACTATTATATAATATGCTACTTATCGATTCCGACGATAGAATGATTCTTTCCCCCACCTGATTGACGTGCGCGCTTTCTCGTACAAGCTCCAAATGCATCCATGCTACTGCCAAGAACCTCAGCTCGCTGTCCAACAACATCCACAAATCTTCCACCACCCATCCTTACACATCCACCGTTCCGAAGATCAACGGCTGGACTTAGGAAAAATCGGATTCAAAATAAGCACATGAATCCTTGGGGAAGCTACCAAAACAGGGATACTGTTAGAGCTCCATTCCTCTGGCCACAGAGCTCTATTTAGAAAACGGAACGGTTGAAATGAAGAACTATCCTTCCAAAACCACCTCACAAAGTTTCATCCTGATCCAACGGTTACAACATCTTAGATCGCAATTCCTTGGTGACAGCTTAGATGGTATCCGGGTTGAATTTCTCACCTCCTAGGCCTACTGTCCGAGCTTTATATCTCACACTATTGAGGTTTGTTCCAAATTCTGACCGTTAGATATTAAGAACTACAAGTCCTGAACCTTATTATAAAATGTGGGAATGATCCAACGGTTGAAGACAGTTTGGAGACTCCCTCACTGCGACTGCTCCAACTTGGTTTCAAAGCTTCCAACAAAGGCTTCTTGCAACTATTGAGATTTCTCTCTCAATTCTTCTCCTCTAATCCGAAGTAGTGGTTGATAAAGAGAGTTAAGGAGATGAAGAAGATAACTAAGATCATAAAAGCGAGGGTTTACCTCTAGATAATAAAAGAAAGTGAAAGAATGATCAAGTTGTGCAAGAACGACAATGGAGTTTTTGAAGAAAAAGTGAAGAAGAAATGGAAGAGATGAAGAAGTGAGTGAAGGGGGAGGGAGGCCACGGTTTTGAGGAGTATTTATAGGCTAGATTTAGGCTTTGTTTGGTTATAAGGAATTGATTTAATGAGTTTTGTGATTATTTAATTAATATAAGTTTAACCATAGTTAATAATTAACTTAACTAGGGTTACTTTGCTTAACTATGGTTAATAAATATGTGGCTCACATTTGATGGAGGTGTGACTGATTTTGGGCCACACAAAGTGACTCACCAATGAGTCACCGATCCTATTCGTTAGCGGTTCCCGAAAATTCCGTGACGTGCACTCAACGTTTACCCGATTTCAGTTTTTGAGAGGAAAATAATGAAACGAAAGCAAAATGAAATAGGTATGGTTGAGTATATATGGATGCACGAAATTGAGGAGATGTGGGAGGTTTACAACCACGTAAAATGAGTGGTTAAGAATGCGTAGATGTGTCTGGTTAATACCCGCAAATGCTTGGGGGTATTTTGGTCTTTTTACCTAAAAGTCATGATTACTAGCATTTAATGCTCATAAATGCTTGGTGACTCATCCTCCATGAGTCATCATGTGTGACTCGTTGTCCCGATCTCTTGATGGGTCTCTGCAGTTCCATTTCGACTCCGTCGGTTTCCCGATTACAGTTTTACGCCTGCGTAAAAGCGTAATATTTCGTTTTCGACTGAAAATTTTCAAACTAACCAAACTCGTTGGAAATATGATTTAAATATAAACCATTTCGTTCACGAGTCAAAATTAGGTTTTCTGATCATTAAAATCTTACTATCAGTGAAAACACCGACTGTTTTCCGTCCGAAATTTTACCAAAATTTTTATCCGAATAAACATAATTTTATTTCTGATCAGAAATTTGGAAAGTAGACTTCCTCACGGACAAAATATAAAAAAATCTACAAATTTCAGTTTTCGGGTCAAATTGGGGTTTTCTGTCAGTATAAAATTATACTGTCAGTTAAAAAACGCAGATCGGGCTCCGTCTGAATTTTCAACCCAAAATTTCACCGTAGCCTTCTACCATAAGAGAGACTATGAATATGATTTTATTTTATTTAAAATCACTTTTTAACTCTCATATTAAAATATAATTAATTATTTTAACCGATTAAACAGCGTAATTAAAAAATCAGGTTGTTACACCAGGTACGCTTAAGTTAATGTGGTATTGTGGTTGTTGATACTCTTAGAGAGATTTGGATGCTAGTGGTTTGAAAGTCAATTTTGAAAAATCCAAAGCTATGTGTTCATCTAAAGTGCCCAGAAATCGTTAAGCTGAGTTTTCTAGCCTCTCCTCTGTCAGATTTGTGAATGACCTTGGGTCTTACTTGGGTTTCCCTTTACTAAAAGGTAGAGCTAGCAAGAAAGATTATAATTTTGTTGTAGAAAAAATCCAGCAGCGTATGACGTCTTGGAAGGGTAGGTTGTTGAACAAGGCGGGAAAGTTGTAGGAAATAGTGGAGAGGATATGGAGAGGCTAACAAACTCAAATGATTCGAATTGCTTGGCTTGGTTTTCAAATGCTCAAGTACAAGCCTTTTTTATAGATTCTAGGGAAGAATCTAGATCCATCTAATATAATGAACATATTTAATGCACTTAATTAAGCACATGTATCATGCTACTTTGAAACTACAAGTTCTTGAATCTTCAAGTCCTAGAAACTTCAAGTACATGAATTTTCTAGATACATGCATACTAAGTAATAAATCAAGTTTATATTTCCAACACCTCCCCTTAAACTTGATTCTTCTTGGTGACTCCAATCCATGCACGCATCCTTGCAAAGTCTTCGGGCTTCAATCCTTTGGTGAAAATATCGGCTACTTGATCACCACTTTTCACATAGGAGAGCTTGACCTCTTTGTTCTCGACGCACTCCCTTATGAAATGAAACTTTGTATCGATGTGTTTACTTCGATCATGGAACATAGGATTCTTCCCTAGTGCTATAGCAGATTTGTTGTCCATCAAAATAGTAGTTGCTTCATCTTGAGACACATGTAGCATTCTCAATAACCTTCTTAGCCAAATTGCGTGACAAACACAAGAAGCAGCTGCAACATATTCAGCTTCACATGTAGAAAGAGTCACAATAGGTTGCTTCTTTGAACTCCAAGTGAAGGCAGTGTTACCCATGAAAAATATAAAACCACCGGTGCTTTTTCTATCATCAATGTCACCTCCCCAATCACTGTCACTATAGCCAACAAGCTTGAAATCGGAAGAGGGTGAATAATATAGGCCATAGTCAATAGTTCCTTTGATATATCGAAGGATCCTCTTAGCCATTGTCATGTGAGCTGTAGTCGGTGATTCCATGAAACGACTAACAACTCCTACTCCAAATAGGATATCGGGCCTTGTACAAGTCAAATATCTTAAGCTGCCAACGAGACTCTTGTAAAGAGTTGGATCCACTTTTTCACTTTCATCATAGTTTGACAATTTAGTTGCACAATCGATTGGGGTGTTCACAGGCTTGCAATTTGTCATCATGAATTTCTCAAGGACCTTTTTGGCATAAGCCTCTTGAGAAATAAAAATTCCATCTTCATCTTGCTTCACTTCAATGCCAAGGTAGTAGGACATGAGTCCTATGTCGGTCATCTCAAATTCTCTAGTCATCACCTTCTTGAACTCATCAAACATCTTCGAATTGTTGCCCGTGTAGATTAAGTCGTCAACGTATAAGCAAACAATAAGAATACTTCCATCTTCGCCTTCTTTGACATAAAGAGCATGTTCTTTTGGGCATTTGATGAATCCATGGCTTTGGAAATACTTATCAATACGGCTATACCAAGCTCTTGGAGCTTGTTTCAAGCCATACAAAGCCTTCTTTAACTTCAACACTTTATCTTCGTGTCCTTTCACTCCATACTCGATCGGTTGTTGGACATACACCTCCTCCTCAAGATAGCCATTTAAGAAGGCAGACTTGACGTCCATTTGATAAATCTTCCACTTCTTTTGTGCGGCTAAGGAAATTATTAACCTAATTGTCTCCAATCGAGCTACGGGAGCAAATACTTCATCATAATCAACTCCAAGTTGTTGACTATAGCCTTTAGCCACGAGCCTTGCCTTGTACCTCTCTACTTCTCCTTGAGCATTTCTTTTGACTTTATATATCCATTTCACACCAATCGCCTTTTGCCCATCTGGAAGAGTAGCAAGCTCCCACGTGTCATTCTTTTGAATTGCTTGAATCTCTTCATCCATCGCACATCTCCATTTCTCTTCTTGTATTGCTTCTTCAAAGTGTAGTGGCTCGGAATCAGCAAAGAGACAAAATAGTGTTGTATTTTCTACCATTTCTGTGGACTCATAAAGATCTCTTAGGCTCCTTGTTCCTCTAGGACCCTCGGGCGCGCTTTGTGGAGAAAATTCATTTCTTCTAATATTTGGTGAGTGTGGAGGAGAACCAATAACTCCGTGCTCTTCATGATTGGACTTTTCGAGTGTAGGAAGCGAAGCACAATCTTCATCTTGAGAAGTATCCCACTTCCACAAGTTTTCTTCATCAAAGTCAACATCTCTACTAATCACAATCTTCCCATTAGTAGGATTAAATAGCTTGTAGCCCTTTGAGTTTGAGCTATAGCTGATAAAAACTAACTTCTCACTTTTATCATCAAGCTTGGTTCTTGTCTCCTTGGGAACATGCACATAAGCAATACTTCCAAAAACTCACAAATGAGAGACATTGGGCTTCTTACCACTCCAAGCTTCTTGAGGAGTCATTCCATGAACACTTCTAGTGGGGGATAAGTTGGACAAATACACAGCTCAAGCTACGGCTTCGGCCCAAAACTCCTTAGGCATGTTCTTGCTCTTTAGCATGCTTCTTGCCATGTCGAGGATTGATCTATTTTTGCGTTCCACGACTCCATTTTGTTGTGGAGAATAAGGAACCGTGAGAAGACGTCGAATGCCCTTTGCCTCACAAAACTTGCCAAACTCCTTGGAAGTGAACTCTCCTCCTCTATCGGTTCTTAGAGCTTTGATAGTAAATCCACTCTCATTTTCAACTTGAGCTTTGAACTTTTGAAATGCTCCAAATGCTTCATCCTTCCTCTTCAAAAAATAAACCCACGCCTTGCGGGAAAAATCATCAATAAAAAGTAAGAAGTAATTGGATTTCCCATATCAAGATGGCTTGATTGGGCCACAAATGTCGGCATGAACAAGTTGAAGTGGCTCGATGGCTCTTGAAGTGGACTCCTTTGGAAAGGGCTTTCTTACTTGTTTTCCCAATAGACAACCTTCACATAATTGATTGGGTTGAGAGACGTGAGGCAGCCCATTCACCATGTTCTCCTTTGATAATAAATTTAATCCTCCAAAATTTAGATGACCAAATCACATATGCCAAAGCCAAGAGGAATCTTTGACACATGTCTTCAAGCATCTTTGTTGGAAGAAATCTAGGCAAGTATACCTAGTCGTACGAGTAATACGGTAGTGAGACCGGATATCGTTCTCAGGGATCGCGGACAAGTACCACTTCGCAAATCAGACTACTATCTAGACGATCGTTTGGATGGAAGGGAGCTCTTAATATGTAACAAAACAAACAAGAATAAAATATTTTTTGTCTTTTAGGAATTTTAACAAACACTTAACAAGCGAAAAGAGATGTGGTTAACAAATGGATGAAATTGTCAAGGTTAGACTACACTAATCCTCCCTTAGTTGCAATGAAATGGTTACTAACACAAGTCCTAATTCATTTATGACAATCAAACCTTCTAAAATACTCAAACCCTAATTCCTTAGGTGGAATGAGCCTAAAATCCAAAATTAAACCCTAATTCCTTAGGTGGATTAACATGAGATTTTGCATAAAGAGCCAAGATTTATAAGATTGCAAGCACCCCAAGACCTATTCCTAGATTCATGAACTACTTGGCATTTGATTCATGAGCACGCCTTAACATCAATTTTCCAATTGTCTATCAAAGCAACAAATCATTCCATGGGTGATCAAGCTAAGAAAAGCATTAAGCATAGAATCAAATACTCATAAAGAAGTAGGAACTTGTATTAAAACCAAATCAAGAGACAACTAAGTTCAGAAAAGCAAACATCTAACCCCAACAAGAAGGGATTTAGCTACTCATAGTAATAGAGAAAGCCAAAATCAAAACAATAGAGACAAAGGAGAAGAAGGACTCCATGGAAGCTTTCCACAGCCGTCACCGCTGCCCTTGGCTCAGAGAATGCTCCTCTAGGGTTCCAAGTCTGTCTAGGGTAAAAATCTCCAAAAGTACTCTTTTTTCTGTTCTGCCCAGAAGCCTATTTATAGATTAGGCGCGCGTCACGGCCATGATGGTCATCATGGCCAGGCCGTAATGGTCATCACGGCCAGCCCGTGACGTGTTCTGCCAAGGGCGCGCTTTCAAATTTTGGTTGATCACGGCCGTGATCAGTTCTGCCTGTTGAGGGACTGGTTCAGCTGACCTATCACGGCGGTGATAGGCATCACGGCTAGGCCGTGATGAACTCTGACTTTTGCCTTCTTTCTTTCCAGCTCTGCTTGATCATGGCTGTGATGGTCATCACGGCTAGGCCGTGATGGGCTCTGTTTGGCTCATTTTCTTCACTTTTCAGGCTCTATCTTCATCCAAGCTCCATCATGGCTCATCTTGGGCATTTAATCCTTAATTTCTGCAAAACAACACCACAAAACCGCCTTACCTGTTCCAAGATAAAAACTAACTAAAAATCAAATTAAATATGCCTAAACTATATGAAAATGCATGCAAAATGTACATGAAATATGAGGTGAAATCACACTCATCAAATCACCCCAAGCTTAAGACTTTGCTTGTCCTCAAGCAATCACCAAGGCCAAAAGATATAAATAATCAGAGCATGGATAGTGAACCAAGAACCCGAGTAACTAATCCAAGTAACAGACATTTTCAAATAATTCACCAAGAGACAATCAATGTCAAGTCCAATTAGAAACTTAGGTTTCCTAGACTCATATTCTCACTGATTCGGGCACTCTTTCTCACCTCACTCAAGTGTTTAAGGATATATGACAATTCACTCAATTTCCTCAAGGAATGAATTCTACCATAAGCTTGACTATCAACCAAATCTCTACTTTATTAATGAAAACAATTAAGAATCAAGAGGTCTTTTACTTTGG
Organism: Sophora flavescens; assembly: GCA_030762895.1. Classification (NCBI taxonomy): domain Eukaryota; kingdom Viridiplantae; phylum Streptophyta; class Magnoliopsida; order Fabales; family Fabaceae; genus Sophora; species Sophora flavescens. Next base: position 22,769,160 of record CM061065.1, read on the forward strand.
TTGTAACGGGGCCATGGGATTAATCGTTAGGTGGGGAAATCAAGAAAAGGAAATTTCAAGAAGGCTAAACAAAATATCAAGCATTGCAAAGCATGACACCTTCTAAAATACCTTTTTGGGTTTTGATTCATTTTTACACCTTTCTTTCTTTTTATTTTATTTCTCACTTTCTTTTGTCATCCCCTTCTCTATATTCTCTTTTTTTTTTTATATTGAAGAAGGGGAGATTTTCAATTCAAGAGAAATATTTTCTGACTTTCTCATCCCATACTTTTTCAACTACCTTTTTACCCTTTTTCAATACTTTAAAAGGTGTCATACCAAGCATTATTCATCAAAGTAATTCAAGGTACCAAGAAAAGTATTTTATTCTTTCAGGCTCAAAATTGGGCAACTAAGGGGTAGCATTTAGTCAATCAAAGCTCAGAAGGCCGGAAAAATACCTAGTGCCTCAATCATTTTCAAAAATGTTTTCAAAAATTTTTAAGCTTCAAAATGGTTTCGAGTCAAGTTCTAAAGAATACAATCCAAGAGGAATACAACACTCTATCACAAAGAATGGGTAGACTTAGTGAGTACCCCTTTTTGGTTCAAAACTCTCACATTTAGTAGTTCAAAAATCAATGAGAAACACAAATCTACGGAACCATATGCTAATTATCAACTATCAAAGATCATCTCAAGCATTTTTACTTGTAGCCTTATCACAAGAATAAAAAAATTGGGTTCAAAAATTCACTATCTCAATTTAATTGTCACTAAGTTCTCACAATTGGATGCATAATCTAAGCAAGGGGCAATCTAATCATGTGATCATGCAAAATTATGCCTATATGAATGCAACATGAAAAATGAAAAAATACCCCTACCCCAAGCTTAAAAACTTACATTGTCCCTAATGTAAATAATCAAGTCGAAAAGAGGAGAAAAAATGGAACAACTCACCGAGGTGGTAGCTGGTGATGGCTCACACCAGTCAAAAGGCTTGTTGGAAATTGTATCACGGCCATGATGCTCATCACGGGCAGGCCGTGATCAATTTTGGTCCATAGGAGCTGGCATGTCACAGCCGTGACCTCCATCACGGCTAGGCCGTGATGCTCTCTGATCTTCAGGGACCTCTCATCACACCCGTGATGGGTATCACGGCTGGGCCGTGATCCTTTCTGGTCTTCATGGTTTGCTCATCACGGCCGTGACCAGTGTCACGGCCTGGGCGTGATGGTTTCTGACTTTGTTTCTCCCTTCCCTTTTTGCTTCTCCTTCCTTCTTACGCTGAAAACACTTAACAAATCTATTAATTTATGATTTTTTTCCTCTTGATCTTCTCAAATTATTCAAGAGTTAAATTCAAAAACAAATGGAAAAGGAAAAGAAAACTTGGGTTGCCTCCCATTAAGCGCTTCTTTAACGTTACTAGCTTGACGGGCAGATGATCTCTAAGAGGGTGTTTTAAGAGGGATGGAGACTGTTTGACGATCAAAGTCTCCTCCAAGGTAGTGCTTGAGCCTTTGCCCATTAACAGTGAAAGTTCTTCCGGACGATGGATCTTCCAATTCAACCGCACCAAATGGAGAAACTGACTTGACATAGAATGGACCCGACCACCTTGATCTCAACTTGCCCGGAAATAGCTTGAGACGTGAGTTAAAGAGCAAAACTGATTGGCCTTCTTCAAAATGCTTTGGAAGAATGTACTTATCATGCCAAAACTTTGTTCTTTCCTTATAGATTCTTGCACTCTCATATGCCAAGAGTCAAAATTCATCCAACTCATTCAATTGCAACAGTCTCTTGTCCATAGCCAGCTTCGTATCAAAGTTCAAGGCTTTCACTGCCCAAAAAGCACAATGTTGGAGCTCTACCAGAAGGTGACGTGATTTTCCAAACACTAATTGGTAGGGTGACATACCAATAGGTGTTTTATATGCAGTTCGATAGGCGCAAAGTGCATCATCCAGCTTCTTTGCCCAATCTTTTCTCTCATTATTCACTGTTTTCTCCAAGATCTTCTTTAATTCCCGGTTAGACAACTCCACTTGCCCACTAGTTTGTGGGTGGTATGGTGTGGCAACTTTATGATTGACTCCAAACTTGGCAAGCACCGTATTGAACTCTTTGTTGCAAAAATGAGTACCCCCATCACTAATAATGGCTCTAGAGGTTCCAAATCGGGTAAAAATGTTCTTCCTCACAAAACTAACCACCTCTTTTGCATCATCCTTCATAGTTGGGACAGCTTCTACCCATTTACTCACATAATCAACCACAACCAAAATATACTTGTTGTTGTAGGATGATGGGAAAGGACCCATGAAGTCGATCCCCCACACATCAAAGAGCTCCACCTCTAAAATACCCTTCAAAGGCATCTCATTTCTCTTGGATATACTTCCGGTTTTTTCACACTTGTCACACTTCATTACCCAAGCTCTAGAGTCTTTAAAAATGGTAGGCCAAAATAAACCACTTTGCAAGACTTTCATGGCGATTCGCTCACCAGCAAAGTGTCCTCCATAAGATGAGTTGTGGCAATGAGTCAAAACCCCCTTAATCTCTTCTTTTGGAATACATCTTCTAAGAATTCCATCCGAACCTCTTTTGAAAAGGTACGGTTCATCCCATACATAGTATTTAGCATCATGGATGAGCTTCTTCCTTTGTTGTGCATTGAAGTCCTTCAGAACCTTGTTTACGGCCTTATAATTTGCAATGTCCGCAAACCAAGGTGCCACTTGAACCCTAAACAACCTCTCATCCGAGAATTCTTCTTGAATTGGCAACTCATCTTTTACTTGAATATCTGCTTGTGGAAGCCTAGACAAATGGTCGGCTACCACATTCTCCACTCCTTTCTTGTCCTTTATATATACATCAAATTCTTGGAGCAATAGTACCCACCTAATGAGCCTTGGCTTGGCATCCAGTTTAGTCATGAGATACTTCAAAGCGGAATGGTCAGTGTACACAATAGTTTTAGAGCTAATCAAGTAAGATCTAAACTTATCAAATGCAAAAACGACAACAAGCAATTCTTTTTCAGTCGTGGTATAGTTCAATTGAGCATCATTCAGCACACGACTAGCATAGTAAATAACGTGCAACATTTTATTTTTCCGTTGACCCAAAATGGCTCCAACCGCATAGTTGCTTGCATCACACATTAACTCAAATGGCAAACTCCAATCTGGAGGTGCAATGACCGGTGCGGTGGTGAGTTTTTCCTTTAAAAGTTGGAAAGCATGCATGCAATCATCATCAAACACAAAAGGAGTATCAACTACCAAAAGTTTGCACAAAGGTTTCACAATCTTTGAAAAGTCTTTTATAAATCTCCTATAGAAACCCGCATGCCTAAGAAGCTTCTAACACCTTTCACATTCACGGGAGGGGGAAGTTTTTCAATTACTTCAATTTTTGCCTTATCAAATTCTATCCCCCATGATGAAATCTTATGACCAAGAACTATACTTTCCCTAACCATGAAATGACATTTTTCCCAATTTAGAACAAGGTTAGTTTCTTGGCATCTTTTCAAAACACATGCAAGATTTTTCAGACAATCATCAAAAGAATTACCAAATACGAAAAAATCATCCATAAATACCTCAATAAATTTTTCAGTCATATCAGAGAATATGGAAAGCATGCACCTTTGAAAAGTGGCGGGTGCATTACACAACCCGAATGGCATCCTCCGATATGCACAGACGCCATAGGGACAAGTAAAAGCGGTCTTCTCTTGGTCCTTTGGGTCAACCACAATTTGGTTATACCCTGAGTATCCATCAAGGAAGCAATAAAAGGCATGGCCCACCAATCTCTCTAACATTTGATCAATGAAAGGCAAGGGAAAATGATCTTTTCTTGTAGCCTCATTCAATCTTCTATAAACAATACATACCCTCCATCCGGAAATGGTCCTTGAGCGAATGAGTTCATTTTTATCATTTGCAACAACCGTCATCCCCCCTTTCTTAGGAACAACTTGGACCGGACTCACCCATGGACTATCACAGATTGGATAAATTATACCCGCATCCAAAAGCTTCACAACCTCCTTCCTTACAACTTCTTTCATGTTTGGGTTAAGTCTTCTTTGGGGTTGTCTAACCGGCTTGAAGTTTTCCTCCAAAAGGATTTTGTGCATACAAAATGAGGGACTTATTCCTTTCAAGTCGGACATAGACCACCCAATTGCGGATTTGTGCTCTCTAAGCACTCTCAACAACTTCTCTTCCTCTAAAGAGTTCAATCCGCTACTAATGATCATCGGGAATGAAGAATTCACTCCAAGGAAAGCATAACGGAGATGGGATGAAAGTTCCTTCAACTCTAGCATAGGTGTCTCACCCTTGTCTTCAATCCTCACATCCTCCACAACTTTGTCTTCATCATTATTCAAAACTAGGCAAGCCTCAATGGATTTAACCATGACCTCAACTTCTTCCTCACATATCTCTTCTTCTATATTCTCAACCATAAGAGCCGCTTCCAATGAATCTTCAAAAGTTTGTTGCACACTCTTGTCAGTCAATGATTCAACAAGGTCCACACTCATACATGTATCTTTGTCACTTGGATGTCTCATTGCTTCAAAAACATTGAATGTGACCTTTTCATCATGGACTCTAAGCACCAACTTCCCTTGATTTACATCGATCAAGGCCCTACCCGTGGCTAGGAATGACCTTCCAAGAATCAATGGAGTCTCACTATCTTCCGTAATATCCAACACCACAAAGTCTTCCGGAAAGATGAACTTGTCTACTTTCACCAATAAATCCTCCACTACACCATAAGGATACGTGATGGAGCGATCCGCCAATTGGAGAGAAATCTCGGTTGGCTTGACTTCACCAATTCCCAACTTCTTGAAGATGGAGAGAGGCATAAGATTGATACTTGCACCAAGATCACATAAGGCTCTTCCAATGTTCAAATGAACAATAGCACATGGAATAGTAAAGCTACCCGGATCCTTCATCTTCACCGGTAACTTCCTTTGGAGTATGGAACTACATTCTTCCGTGAGCATGACCGTCTCCTCCTTCCACTTCCTCTTGTTAGAAAGAATCGCCTTCATAAATTTGGCATAGTAAGGCATTTGTTGAAGAGCTTCGACAAAAGGGATGTTAATTTGCAACCTTTTGAACACATCCAGGAACTTAGAGAATTGTTGATCCTTTACCTCTTTCTTCAACCTTTGAGGATAGGGTATCTTGAAATACGGTGGCAGCTCCTTAGGATTGTCAACTTCTTCAAGAATTTGCTTTTTAGTCTTCTTTCTTGCAAACTCTTCATCCACTAATTTTTCTCTCTTTGGTTTTTCAACTTCAACAACAATAGGACTAGAGGTAGTGGCTTGGGAAGTCTCTAGTTCTTCATTGGTTGCATCTTCAATGATCACCTCATCAACTCTCTTTTCTTCTCTTTCTTTTTCTTGTGGAACTACCACCTTCCCACTTCTTGTAGTAATTGCCTTGCAATCCTCCTTTGGATTCTTCTCGGTATCTTTCGACAATTTTCCTTAAGATCTCTCCATCATTTTCTTTGCCAATTGGCCTATTTGGTGCTCTATATTCTTGATGGAAGCATCTTGATTCTTCATCATTGCTTCTTGACCCTTCAAATTAAACTGAGTTTCTTGCATGAATTGGGCTAGAATATTCTCCAAATTGCTTGAATTCTCTTGATAAGGCTTTGCTTGAGAACTTGAGCCTTGCCCTTGTCTCCAACCAAAGTTAGGATGGCTACGCCACCCCGGATTATAGGTGTTAGAGAAAGGATCATGCTTAGGCCCTTGGTTTCCCATGTAGTTCACTTCTTCTTGCCCCGGACCTCCAACCACACTAATTTCACAATTGCCGTTGGCATGGTTACCTCCACAGAAGTCACACACTGAGACGGCTTGAACTTGTACCGCTTGTAATTGAGAATTTTGTAGTTGAATGGCCCCCAATTGCTTGGTAAAAGCGGCCATTTGCACCTTAAGAGCACTATATTCATCAAGCTCCAAAACACCTCTCTTGGCCAATGATCGAGAACTAGGCATTTGATAATCCTTATTAGCCATAGTTTCAATCAAGACCTTTGCTTCATCGGGTGTCTTTTGACTCAATGTTCCACCTGCAGCCGCTTCAATCATACTTTCGAGAACTTCGGTTGAGACCATTGACAATGGTTGCAACTTGTTGCCATGTTTCTAACTCGTGATTTGGACAAGCGGTAAGCAAAGATTTGAACCTCTCCCATGCTTCATAGAGTGATTCACCATCCTTTTGTGCAAAAGCATTGATCTCCGATCTCAACTTGATCATTCTTGATGGAGGGAAGAAACGAGATAAGAACTTGCTCACCAAATCATTCCAAGTAATAATGCTCCCATGAGGATGGGATTGAAGCCATGACTTAGCCCTATCCCTCAAAGAGAAAGGGAAGAGCCTTAAACGAATAGCCTCTTCGGAAGCTCCATTCAACTTGATAGTATCACATAACTCAATAAATGTGCCAATGTGAGAATGAGGGTCTTCACTCTCTAAACCTCCAAATTGATTTTGTTTCACAAGATTGAGAAGTGATGCCTTTATCTCAAAATTGTTACAGGCTACTGCAGGTCTAACAATTGGAGTTCCACATCTATCGACTTTAGGGGAAGTATAGTCCCCCATTGTCCTCCTTTGTGCATTGTCGTCAGCCATGGTGACAATTGATACTTCAACTTGCGATTCTTGCACTCTAGAAGATGCTTCTTCTCTATTCTTTCTTGATTTGGCTTCCTTTCTATTCTTTCTACAAAGCTTCTCGATTTCCGGGTTGAATTGAAGTTCACCTGGGTCAATTGTACCTCACATACAAGGAAACAAGCAGAGTAGAACAGCAACAAATATCGCAAGTACAAGTCAAGCTTCAAGTGGACAATTATGCAACTACAAGGAAAACAGAAAAAAGAAAAAAAACAGCAACAGTAGGAAAGCAAAGAAAAAGCCTAAATTAGGAGTCCCCTTTGGTACTCGTGATATTGGCACACCGATCCCCGACAACGGTGCCAAAAACTTGTTGGACGAAATCTTGGCAAGTATACCTAGTCGTACAAGTAATACGGTAGTGAGACCGAATATCGTTCTCAGGGATCGCGGACAAGTACCACTTCGCAAATCGGAATACTATCTAGACGATCGTTTGGATGGAAGGGAGCTCTTAATATGTAACAAAACAAACAAGAATAAAATATTTTTTGTCTTTTAGGAATTTTAACAAACACTTAACAAGCGAAAAGAGATGTGGTTAACAAATGGATGAAATTGTCAAGGTTAGACTACACTAATCCTCCCTTAGTTGCAATGAAATGGTTACTAACACAAGTCCTAATTCATTTATGACAATCAAACCTTCTAAAATACTCAAACCCTAATTCCTTAGGTGGAATGAGCCTAAAATCCAAAATTAAACCCTAATTCCTTAGGTGGATTAACATGAGATTTTGCATAAAGAGCCAAGATTTATAAGATTGCAAGCACCCCAAGACCTATTCCTAGATTCATGAACTACTTGGAATTTGATTCATGAGCACGCCTTAACATCAATTTTCCAATTGTCTATCAAAGCAACAAATCATTCCATGGGTGATCAAGCCAAGAAAAGCATTAAGCATAGAATCAAATACTCACAAAGAAGTAGGAACTTGTATTAAAACCAAATCAAGAGACAACCAAGTTCAGAAAAGCAAACATCTAACCCCAACAAGAAGGGATTTGGCTACTCATAGTAATAGAGAAAGCCAAAATCAAAACAATAGAGACAAAGGAGAAGAAGGACTCCATGGAAGCTTTCCACAGCCGTCACCGCTGCCTTTAGCTCAGAGAATGCTCCTCTAGGGTTCCAAGTCTGTCTAGGGTAAAAATCTCCAAAAGTCCTCTTTTTTCTGTTCTGCCCAGATGCCTATTTATAGATTAGGCAAGCGTCACGGCTGTGACGTGTTCTGCCAAGGGCGCGCTTTCAAATTTTGGTTGATCACGGCCGTAATGCTCATCACGGCCCGGTCGTGATCAGTTCTGCCTGTTGAGGGACTGGTTCAGCTGACCTATCACGGCCGTGATGCTCATCACGGCTAGTCCGTGATGAACTCTGACTTTTGCCTTCTTTCTTTCCAGCTCTGCTTGATCATGGCCGTGATGGACTCTGTTTGGCTCATTTTCTTCACTTTTCAGGCTCTATCTTCATCCAAGCTCCATCATGGATCATATTGGGCATTTAATCCTTAATTTCTGCAAAACAACACCACAAAACCGCCTTACCTGTTCCAAGATAAAAACTAACTAAAAATCAAATTAAATATGCCTAAACTATATGAAAATGCATGTAAAATGTACATGAAATATGAGGTGAAATCACACTCATCAATCTTGGATGATCAACTTTGACATTGAGCAAGAACATTCTATTCTTTGACATAGGAACCCTTGCTATTAAATTATGTGCTTCATCCCTCAAAGTGCAACAAGCATCCTTTAAGTGAACATCATACCCATTCTCAAGAAATTGTCCTATGCTCAAGATGTTTGCCTTTAAAGAAGGAACATAATAGACTTGGGAAATAAATCTATGGCCACCATTTCTTGTAAGGATAAGAACATCACCTTTGCCTTTAATCGGAACTTTTGTGTCATTTCCAAAAACAATTTGGCCTTTGTGCTTCTCATCAAGATTTGTGAATAGCTCCTTGTTGCCACTCATATGGTTGCTAGCACCGGTGTAAAGATACCATAAGAATTTACTTTCACCTCCTTTGTTGGCCAATAACAAGAGTAGGTCTTCTTCTTCTTCTTTCATCTCAACAAGATGGGCCTCTCCTTGGTTTCTTGTAGAGCTCCAACATTCATGGGAGTAATGACCATATTTATGACAATTGTGACATTGAACACTAGATTTGTCATACCTTCTTCCTTCTCCTCTCCTAAAGCCATAGCTTCCACGACCTCTTAACTTTTGGAATTGTTGGCTTGAACCTTCACCATTGAAGTGATACGCGCCTCTTCCTCTTCCACGACCACGGCCAAAGTTACTACAATGGTTTTTCCCTCTTTCATGGCCTTGACCTCGACCTCTTCCTCTTCCTCGCGAGCTAGTACACTCTTGCCCTTTGTCTTTCAAAGAGACCTTTGCTTGAAATGCTTGGACTAGTGGCTCCTTCTTCTTCAATCTCTCTTCATAGGCTACCAAAGATCCTTGTAGTTCATCAATGGTCATGGTCTCCAAATTTTGAGATTGCTCAATAGCCACGACAACAAGATCAAATCTTGAATCAAGTGTACGAATAATTTTCTCTACCACACGAACATCTTCTAAATTCTCCCCATATCTCTTCATTTGATTCATAGTTGAAAGGACTCTTGTGAAATAATCATGGATAGATTCGGACTCCATCATGTGTAAGGATTCAAATTCACCTCTTAAGGTTTGAGGACGCACCTTCTTCACCTTGTCAACTCCTTTGTGAACATTTTGAAGGATCTCCCAAGCTTGCTTCGCCTTGGTTGCATGAGACACTTTCTCAAATATTTCATCATCTAATGTCGCATGAATAATGGAAAGAGCATGTTGATCTCTTTTGTGATTCTTTTACAAAGCATCCTTTTGAGCTTCATTCAAATTTCCTTCATTTTTCGGTTCATCATATCCTTGCTCTACTATATCCCAAACTTCATGGGAGCCAAGAATTGCTTTCATACGAACACACCACTTATCATAATTCTCTTTTGTGAGTTTGGGAATTGGAATGGAGGAGTTAGACATCTTTAATGAAGGAACCTAGCTCCCGATACCACTTTGTAGGAAATAGTGGAGAGGATATGGAGAGGCTAACAAACTCAAATGATTCGAATTGCTTGGCTTGGTTTTCAAATGCTCAAGTACAAGCCTTTTTATAGATGCTAGGGATGACTCTAGATCAATCTAATACAATGAACATATTTAATGCACTTAATTAAGCACATGTATCATGCTACTTTGAAACTACAAGTTCTTGAATCTTCAAGTCCTAGAAACTTCAAGTACATGAATTTTCTAGATACATGCATACTAAGTAATAAATCAAGTTTATATTTCCAACAAAAGTTGTGCTTAGCCAAATCTGTGGTTTCGTCTTTACCCATTTATATTATGCAAACTCATATGGTTCCTAATACTGTGTGTCATCTACTTGACTCCATCACTAGAAAGTTCATTTGGGGTCAACATGGTGGCCAGAGGAGTTGGAATTTGGTAAACTGGGAGGTTCTTGTTGGGTATCTCTCACACAGATAAAGGATCGTTAGAACACAAGAAAAATACACTACAGAAAAATAATAGAGAACACAAGAAGTTAACGTGGTTCGGCATCACTTGCCTACGTCCACGGAAACACTCCAATAAAGTGTATTCACTATCTCAAATATGTGATTACAATATTTGTAACCCACCCCACTTTTTGTGTATCACTCTACAAACTCAAGTACCACACTCAAGTTACAAGAAATGATAACACTCACTCACACAAGAGACTTTCTCTACAAGTGATCACTCACACACTTGCTCTCTCTTGCTTTGGTTGGGATGATTCTACTCTTCCTCACATGACCCATTTGTATAGTGAAGGGACATGGCTTCCATTCATGAATGTGACTAGTGGACATTAATTGTCTCACCTTCCCAACTAATTCTCTTTATGATTGTGGAGTCTCCAAGAGTCAAGTGTTTCACCTTCCCAACTAATCTCTCTTTATGATTGTGGAGGTCAAGTGTCTCACCTTCCCAACTAATCTCTCTTTATGATTGTGGAGTCTCCAAGAGTCAAGATACATCCCTCCATCACATGAAATGTATCTCTTAAAATCATATCCCACTCACTTGCATTTATTTGGAAATTTAATTGCTTTTCCAACAATTCCTCCCTCAATTAAAATTTCCAAATTTCCACATCATCAAGAAATTTTACCTTCTTTCCACCTTTGCTATCACGACCGCTTTCCCTTCTCAAAGCTTGCCCTTCCAAGTAGCAAAGGTTCTTCTTACTTTTCTGCCCTCTTAACACCAAGCGTCTTCCCTTATACACCTTGCATCCCCACTTTGAACCAACATACTTGTACCCTTGTGATGCCATCTCCCCCAAAGAAATAATATTGGCAACTGCAGAAGGTACAAACCTCACATTTTGGAAAGTTCTAATGGCACCATCATGGAGCTTCATTCTCACACTTGCCAATGCCCTCAACCTTCATTTTTTCACCATTTCCTAACTTGAAATGGCCAAACTCTTCATTAGTTTTCAAGGTGTTAAACATTGCTCGATCTCTACAAATGTGCTCCGAGGCAGCGAGAATCCATCACCCAATTTGATTTATCAACATCCTCGGTTGTTGCTAAAAATATATCTTCATCTTCACTGTTTTGACCACGTTTGTCCGAGAGTTGTCATCATCCTTTCTCATCATCCTTAATTTCTTCAAATCCTCCCTCATTTGTGTGCACCTTAGTTGCAAATGACCCTTCTCCCCGCAAATAATAACATTGCACGTTTGTCATATCTCGTTGAGGACGTGATTGCGATTTTGATCTTCCTCTTGACCCATCATGCCTCCTTGAATGATTCCTCCTCGTTCAGATTCCTCCGCCATTGCTATTTCACTTTCATCATTGATATTCTCGTTTTTCATCATCCTCTCATTTTCCCTTAAAGTGACGGTCACCTCATCCATCTTCAAAGTTTTTCTCCCGACAAGCAACGTTTGAACCACGGGTTTGTAGGACCTTGGTAGTGATGACAATAACAAAGGCACCTTGCTTCCTCATCGAGATATTTTATCATCGGCGTTCAACAATTGGCTTACTAGCTGGTTGAACTTGTTGATGTGGTCATGGAGATTTCCTCCCATCTCCATTTTGAGTTGATATAACTCCATCTTTAAACAGAGACGATTGGTTAGCGACTTGACGCATAGATATTCCGGAGCTTCTCCCACAAAGCCGTTGGTGTTGTCTCCTTTAACACATTGTGCTTTATCTCAGGAGCTAGAGCTAACCGAATCGTGCTTACTGCCTTCTTTTGAATTTTTGTCCATTCTTCTTCCTTCATGGTAGCTGGCTTCTCCTTCTCTAAAGCCTCGATCAAGACCATTCTGCACCAAGAGATCTTGAATGGTACACTGCCAGATCATAAAATTTATTTTCCCATCAAATAATGGGATTTCAAACCTTGATGTGTTCCCGGCCATAGCTCTGATACCACTGTTGGGTATCTCTCACACAGATAAAGGATCGTTAGAACACAAGAAAAATACACTACAGAAAAATAATAGAGAACACAAGAAGTTAACGTGGTTCGGCACCACTTGCCTACGTCCACGGAAACACTCCAATAAAGTGTATTCACTATCTCAAATATGTGATTACAATATTTGTAACCCACCCCACTTTTTGTGTATCACTCTACAAACTCAAGTACCACACTCAAGTTACAAGAAATGATAACACTCACTCACACAAGAGACTTTCTCTACAAGTGATCACTCACACACTTGCTCTCTCTTGCTTTGGTTGGGATGATTCTACTCTTCCTCACATGACCCATTTGTATAGTGAAGGGACATGGCTTCCATTCATGAATGTGACTAGTGGACATTAATTGTCTCACCTTCCCAACTAATTCTCTTTATGATTGTGGAGTCTCCAAGAGTCAAGTGTTTCACCTTCCCAACTAATCTCTCTTTATGATTGTGGAGGTCAAGTGTCTCACCTTCCCAACTAATCTCTCTTTATGATTGTGGAGTCTCCAAGAGTCAAGATACATCCCTCCATCACATGAAATGTATCTCTTAAAATCCCACTCACTTGCATTTATTTGGAAATTTAATTGCTTTTCCAACAGTTCTTACCTCGCCTAGGAAGTATGGAGGCTTAGGGGTTCGTGATGCTAAAATTACTAATTTGGCTCTTTTGGGCAAGCTCATTTGGAGTTTAATCCACGATAGGGGGAAGCTTTGGGGTTCAAGTGTTAAGCCACAAATACTTGGGTCAAAATTCCCTCCGGTAAGTAACTTGTAAATTTAAGGGTGGCAAATGGATGGATCGGATAAATTTTTATTCGGATCTTAACAGATGGATTAAAAACAATCCATTAATCCATTATAATCCATTAAAAGTGCATTAAAAAAATCCAATTCATCCATGATCCATTAAATAAAATCCATCCGATCCATCCATTAACAACTTTTCATGGATGAATATCCAATCCATCCACTAAAATTTATTTTAAGAAATTAAATAATTTTATATCTCTTTAATCCATCCATAAAATATTTTTAAAAAAAAATTGTAAAAAAAATTAAAATATTATCTCTATCTCACACTCTCTCTCATCTTTCTTCCTCTCTCTACCCTTTCTCTCTCTCTCCTTTTTTTCCTACTCTCTCTCTACTCTATCTCACGACCATTTTGTATCACGGTCATTTTTCTATTATTATATGGAAGTTATTGATTATGTACATCTACATAGGTTGTTTTGCCACAACGTTCCATGACATTGTTTTACGAAACTTGTTACGACTTCCTGTGCTTTCAATTAGTTAATACTTTTTTTTAAGTTTCTAAAAAAAAAAGCAACAAAAAAAGAAAACGTACGTGATAACGTGGACTACTACTGGTGCTTGAGAACAATTAATTAGTTAAGACTTAATATAACAAAAAAATAAAAAAACAGATAAATAAAATAAAAAATAGTGAAGAAAAATTAATAGGGAACGGAAGAGAAAATTAGATGGAGTGTTTTTTTTTGTTACAAATGAAGGTTTTTTTTTATTTGGTGAAAAATAATATGAAAAAAATAAATTGGTTTTGGAATGGATAAAAGTTGATCCATTACATTTTTGATTGTTGGTCCAATGGATTTTAAAAAATATTGGATGGATCATAAACCATCCACTAAAAAAATAATCCAATCCATCCAATCCATTTATATTATTTTTTTATAAATGGATGGATTGGATGGATTTTCTCATGGATGGACTGGATGGATGGTGGATAAATGGATCATTTTGCCACCCTGCTTGTAATAGTAATGCATCAATAACTTGGAAGGGCATTGTAAAGACTGTGGAAGCGTTTCATGATGGGTATGAAATGAAGTTTCATTCTAGCTTTTCTGAACCCGAGAAAGAAGACAGACCCAAATGGCAATTTTTAATTGTTAGATGGCATCCTCCGCCTGTGGGAGAGTTTAAACTAAACGTGGATGGTAGTTTTCTGGCAGAAACAAGTACTATGGGAGTGGGAGGTCTCATTCGGTCTTCCACTGGTGCATGGGTTTCATGTTTTGCTGGTTTTGAACTCCCTATTGGCTGAGTTATTAGCGGTTAAACAAGGGCTTAACTTAGCTTGGAATGAAGGGCTTCGGAAGATCATTTGCGAGTCTGATGCTTTAGAAGTGGTCTCGCTGGTGCAAGATCCCTCTCTATGCATGCGTATGCAGCCATTCTTTCTGATATTATAGAGCTGCTTAGTAGATATTGGATTATCAAGTTCAAACATGTGTACAGGGAGGCAAATAATTGTGCATATTTTTTGGCCAAGTATGGAGCAAAGGAGTGTTCTGGATGGAAGCATTTGAAGGATCCTCCTTCTTGCATGGGTTCGGTGCTCCTTAGGGATACTATAGGTTTATCGTTCTTGAAGTAGTTTTCCTGTTTTGTTTTGTCCGTTGCTTTTCTCACTTCACCAAAAACAAAAAAAAAAAAAACTACACTATAGATAAAATATAACACGATAAATTTTGTATGTTATTGTTTGATTTATTAAATTAGTCAATGCTGTAGTGATAAAAATAAACTTTTTTGTGAATTTTTGCGTACAATGATTGTATAGCTGAACTAATTTTTTTTATATATGATAAAAATAATACTCCAAGTAATTTATTAATTCCTAAAATATATTTATAAAATTATATTAGAGTACTACCTATAGTTACCAATTTATCTAGCAACAGTTACTTACTTCTAAAAACTTGCTAAGTGGCAACTTAGGGAAGTGCCAAGTGTGAATAATAATAATAATAATAATAATAATAATAATAATAATAATAATAATAATAATAATAATAATAATAAATGGCTGACTTTTATGTATATTTTTCTAATTTAAAAGTATTAATTTAAGTGGATGTCTAACATGCATAACCTTATTAATTAATTGATTAGATAATTAAATTAAATAAGATGTTATAATATATAGTTTAATTCGATTGGTTATATTAAATTCTTTAAATGAAACTTTCAAATATTACTTATTTATTTTTTTAATATATTTTGATTGTATTTATTAATTTTCCATTCTTTTTATGATAAATGTAATCTCACTCCTTTTCTTTTGTGTTTTGCATGTAAATAATGAATTTTATCTATAGATGGACAACAATAATGTACGTTCGGAAGCACATTTGGAATTTAGGGCAAGCAACTCGGTCACGTATTTCCCTACTTATACAATGACTTTTGATGGAGAATATTGGGTGCGTATCACTACTGGCAACCGTCGTCGCTCATATCGTGCCACCAACTTACCTCTCAGTTTCTATTTACCTGTGGTTGAAATGTGGACGAGAGTCCTTTTTGCTCCTCCGACGGATCCTCTTGCTCACTTCCCGAGACCCTAGAAGGTGGGTGAGGAAATTGTTCTTTTGGATGCTTCCATGATCAGTAGCATTACTATATATTGCAGCTATAGCCTAACGAGAGCTTGACATGACCACATTCACTCTAGACAGGAGTTCATTTTGACTGTCTAGTATAGTTTAGGCTTACTTATATGTTTACATGGCTGTACGTTGTTGATTATATGATGCTTCTAACTTGTAACGTGCACTTATAATATATTAGTGCACAACTTTTGGGTTGTATTATATGTGACAGTGATTTTACGATGTTTCTTCACTCTACTTAATTTTCTTATATTGAATTTCAAGTTATAATTTTACGAATAGCAAATAACTAAACCTTATAAAATTATAAAATGTGACGTCCTCAAATATCCCTTTTGAAGTTTTTATTTGTTAAAATTAAATCAAGCTTTTATTTGTGAAAAAATATATTTGAGGACGTCACATTTTATAAGGTTTAGTTATTTGTTGTTCCTAAAATTATAACTTGAAATTCAATATAAGAAAACTAAGCGGAGTGAAGAAACATCATAATATCACTGTCACATATATTACAGCCCAAAAGTTGTATGTTGGGACCAAAGTGGTTATGGTTAAATAATCTCTTAAGTTTTGATGTTAACAAAAAGATTAAATTTGTATGACAAAGTTATGTTGTGAACTAACTTATCTACTCTAGTATATGCTGGTCTGTTTTGATTATCGCTAGACGAGGAAACTAGTCTAAAGTTTCTTAGGAAAGTCCAAAAGCATCACGGGTCAAAGCTATGTTTGCTAGACGAGCCTTAAAAGTCATCTAGTAAAGAACTAGTCTAAAACAGAAGCGCTAGACGAGTCACTAAAAATTAACTAAGCGCGAGAAGCGTAGATAAGCCTATCGGGGAAAAGAACAAGTCCAAAGACTTGTAGTCCACCCTAGAAAAGCTAGAAGACCTTATAAGTGGACCACCGGATAAGAGCTAGACGAGTAAAGTTACACTAGTCTCCCCGGTAGAACCACTAGACGAGATATCAGTGGACTACCTAGTTTTCTCTTTAGTTCCATAGTGAAAATGCACGTCCATAGACGTATCTCTTTGAACCCATTTAGTCAGCGAATGTATTTCAAATGATTGTTTATTTAATTTGAATGCCTCCATGTCTCCTTCCTATGTTATTTCAATTGTTTATACTTTGTTTCTTGGAAAGAGAAACATAGTACCATCGTTTACACAAAAACTTTATACTCTGATACAAGTTGCTGTAAAGTTAACTTAAGTACAAAGAAGGAAAGACAAAAGGCTACTTTCGAGAACAATAGAGAAGTGACAGAACTATTTTAAGCTTTCTGATTACCAAGAATGCTTTTCTAAAGATCACATATCAAGGTATCAGACTCAACGGATCTTAGCATTTAATTCTATATCTAAACAGATATTTCTTGAAGACCGTTCAAGAAGAAAGAGCTCAAGCTGAAGACCTTCTATAAATATCGGACGACCCCAGTGAAGAAGCATGATCGAACTTGACAAAAACCACAACAAGCTCAAATATTTGAAAGTGCCAAATCTCTGTCATACTTTATCTCGATTACTTTGTAATCCTTGATCTTAATCTTTCATTCCCTCACACATAGTGAGTTACTAGATCAAACTTTTTATCTCTTAAGTTAGAGAGAGCTTGAAGAGGTTTGACTGGAAAAGAATACTTGTTTGCCTGTAGAGGTGTTGAATACTTGTAAGTCATAAGCCTGAAGAGGTAGGTTAAAGAATACTTGTAAAGCTATTGGATTACAGTGGAGAAAACCTTCAAGTAGAAGGGACTGGACGTAGATCTTGGTTGAAAGAGAGTGAACCGGGATAAAACATCTTTGTGAATCTTCTATCCCTATCTCTTTAAAGTTTTCCTTTGTACTAACTGTGGGGACTTGATTTTGAGTTTGTTAACTCTTCTAAAAAGGCTTTTACAGTGTGTTTATTTCATTTCGAAAAATTGTTAAGAAACACAATTCAACCCCTTCTTGTGTTTCCCTGTGTCAACTTCAGTTGGTATCAGAGCTCAACATCGAAAGGGTTGAGCATCTAACAAGTCCTGAGGGAGTACGATCCAGCAAGCATGGATACAGAAGAGCAATCAACATACCTCCTCTCTTTGATGGTAATGACTATGTCTACTGGAAAAAGAGAATGATGGCTTCTCATGATGCACATAATGTGGATATCTAGGAGCTTATTGAAACGGGTTATACTGAGCCAAGAGGTGACAATGGAGCTGTTATTCCTAGAGCTCAATGGACCGCCGAACAAAAGACTCAACATCAACTCAATTTGAAAGCCAAGCACTACTTGATGTGTGCTATCACCAGATCTAAGCATGACAAAGTCCATAGGTGCAACACAGCCAAGGAAATACGAGATACTCTAGCCCTAGCTCAAGAAGGGTCATCCCAAGTAAAAGAGTCCAAGATAAGCATGCTGGTTCACCTGTATGAACTGTTTAAAAGGCTAAACATGAAACCATAGATCAAATGTTTGGAAGATTCCAAACTATCACAAATGATCTAAGATCTCTTGGAAAGACTTATGAGAATAGATATCATGTCAAAAAAATCTTGGGGAGCTTACACAAGTAGTGGAGACCTAAGGTCACTACTATTCAAGAAGCAAAGAATCTCAACACTCTTACTCTAGAAGAGCTCCTTGGATCTCTCAAAGTCCATAAACTTGAACTTAATGAAAAAATGAGTACCAGAAAAGGCTAAAAAGGCCAGCTCATCAAAAGTCTTGAAGGCTGAGGAATCCTCAGATGAAGCAGTCCCTTCTAACAGTGATGAAGGATCTGATGAAGATGAACTGTCTTTCATCTCCATAAAGATTCAACATATGTGGAAAAAGAAAGGTGGTTTCATAAGGAATAAGTTCAACAAAAAGTTTACCAAAGAAAAATCAGACTCCAAAGATAAAGGTCCACCCTTGTGTTTTGAATGCAAAAAGCCCGGTCATTTCAAAGCTGACTGCCCGGAGCTGAAAGACAAAAAGAAATTCTTCAAGAAGAAGAAAGGTATGATGGCAACATGGGAGGATCTGGATCTGTCATCTTCTGATGATGAAGAAGAAGCTGAGGAAGAGGCAAACATCTGTCTCATGACTCTATGAAGATGCTGAGGTAATAGATTCTGACTCATCTACTCTTCAAGAAGTATTAGATGAGTTATTAAGTAACTTGTCCATTATGTCTCATGAATATAAAAACCATAGAAAGAAATCTTCTAAGTTAACTAAAGAATATGATAGAGTCTGCATTGAAAAGCAAGCTCTTGTTAATGAAAACAAGAAGCTAAGGTCTGAGAATGTCAGTCTAACTGACAAACTCAAGGTTGATCCCAATGTCCCTTGTGAAGTTGCAAAACTGAAACAAGATTTGACATATCTGATAAACAGTCTGTCTAAATTTGTTAGGGGCTCAGAAAATTTGAATTTGATACTAAGGTATTCAATATCACCTCATGACAAGTCTGGCTTAGGCTATGACAAAGAGAAGTAGGATGCATCTCGTAAAGTTTCAAAACTTCATGCACACCACAAAGTTTCAAAAACTCAAGTACAACGTAATAAAACAAAATATGTTTCGTCCAATACATACTGTAGAGTATGTAGTAAAAGTGGTCATGTTACATCTAAGTGCATACATAATAAACATATTAAGCATACTCGTCTAGTGACTACTAACAAGAAAGGACCCAAGTCAATCTGGGTACCTAAGAACATGATTATACCTGTTGTAGACTTGCTTAACAACAGGAAAGAAACGCGCATCTTGGTACTTGGACAGTGGATGCTTTTGTCTAGTGTCCATTGAAGATGAGCGGTGGATTAGGCACAAAGGCTAGGTCATGCAAGCTTGAGGTTAATCTCAAAGCTAAATAAGTATAACCTTGTGTGAGGACTACCAAACCTTAAGTACAAATCTGATGCTCTTTGTGATGCATGTCAAAAGAGAAAACAAGTTAAAGGTTCTTTTGAATCCAAGAACATTTTCAGTACCTCAAGACCACCAGAGTTGCTACACCTTGATCTCTTTGGTCCAAGAATGACTACTTCGGTTAGTGGTAAGAAACATGGTCTAGTCATAGTAGACGACTACACTAGATGGATATGGGTTATGTTCTTAGCTCAAAAGGATGAGTCATTCAAGGTCATTTCTATATTCTGTAAACGTGTACAAAATGAAAAAGGCATGTAACTTCAATCAGAAGTGACCATGGGGAGAGTTTGAAAATGAGCTATTTGAAAGGTTCTGTGAAGAAAGTGGTATTCTTCATAACTTCTCAATACCTAGAACACCACAAAAAAATGGTGTGGTAGAGAGCAAGAACATATCTCTTCAAGAGATGGCTGGAACAATGCTCAATGACAACTCTGTCCCTAGACACTTCTTGGCTGAAGCTATTAACATCGCCTGCTACATTCAGAACAAAATATACATTAGACAACTTCTGAATAAGACTCCTTATGAATTGTAGAAAGGACGAAAACCCAACATATCTTATTTTCATCCTTTTGGTTGCAAATGCTTTATATTAAATATTAAAGACCAACTTGGTAAGTTTGACGCTAAATTAGATAATGGAGTACTATTAGGGTATTCTGAGTTGTTCAAAGGTTTTAAAGTCTATAATTCTAGAACTCTTATTGTAGAAAAAGTATACATGCCAAATTTGATTACAAACAGCCTGATAAGAAATTACCAGAGCTAGATGAAGCTATTACAGATTTAAATCTCAAGGATTCAGGAAACTCAGTAAACATCAAGACTGGTGTATCAGTAGAAGGCCATCAGAATGGTTCAAGAGCTTCAACTTCTCAACAAACTGATGCTCAAAGGTCATGGAACTTCAAGAATTACCATCCTCAAGAAAAATCATCGGAAGTCCTAGCGATATGATAAGGACAAGATCAACCTTCAGAGAGCAAGATGATTATCCCTTTGTCTCTAAATTGGAACCAAAGACAGTAGACGAGGCTCTACTAGACGAGGGTTGGATTCTGGCTATGCAAGAAGAGCTGAATCAATTTGAAAGAAGTAAAGTCTGGACCCTTGTACCTCTTCCAAAGTACAAAACAAATCAGTCATAGGAACCAAATGGGTCTATAGAAATAATCTTGATGAAAATGGTAAGGTGGTAAGGAACAAAGCAAGATTAATTGCTCAAGGCTATTCTCAAGAAGAAGGTATTGACTACACCGAAACCTTTGCTCCAGTAGCTAGATTAGAAGCAATACACATTCTATTATCTTTTGCTGCACATCATAACTGTTAAGTCTCTAAAATGTCTGATGTGTATTTCCCTAAGTTTTGGTGAGAACTAAACTTTGGTTAATGATTTAATTAACCTTCATATTGGTTGCTAACCTGTCTATCAAGTGTGCAGATTAAATAAGAGAATCATCCGTCCAATGCAAGTGATTTAAACGCACGTCCAACACTGTAGTGATAGAAGCTCACGTCCAACAGTGTAGTGATAGAAGCTCACGTCCAACACACGAGTAATTGAAACAAACGTCCAGCACTGTAGTGATTGAAGCTCACGTCCAAAACGCAAGAGATAGAAACTTGCGTCCACTAAAGTGATGAAAGCCAGCGTCTACTAAAATGACAGAGGCGCTCGTCTACTAAAAGTAACAGAAGTGCTTGTCCAATGACGTGGCATCTGGAGCTCATCCATTAAAGTATCAGAATGGCTCGTCCAATGATGTGGCATCTGCAGCTCGTCCATTAAGGTATCAGAATGGCTCGTATAATGACATGGCTGTTGGGAATTTGCATATAAAACAAAATAACGCAGCGGAAAAAAAATTCCCATCGAAGGATCCTTGCGAATGGTCATGATTCATGGTTAGAAGATCTACCTCTTGAAGCGATGACAATTGATTGAAATCGTCTATCACGAACACCGCACGAACGATGTCTCTAAGGTATCCACACGAGCAGATCCCGTGAACGTCCAACTTCACGAACACGAAGCGTCTCTGCCTCACAGTGCTAGCTTCGAAAACCGATACCTGCTGCTCACTGTCACTCTCTATGTGCGGCTAGGGTAAAAACCGTGTAGGCACAATAGCTTAAGTGGTCTACTTATAGTAGCACCTCCTTAAGTGAGTTAGTGAGCAACGTTTGACCTAAGCCCCATGTACTATGCGCTAGGCCCAATAGAAGAGTCCAACTCTCCTTTTAATGCTTATTTTAATATGCTCTTATGTGTGTGACCCTATAGGTTCCCAAAACGTTAGTAGTAATATTAAATCCCATTTAATATTATAAACAGTGAGCGGTATCTAGCAATACATCACTGCAACCTAAGTAGTGAGAAAGGCAGTGATTTGACGAAACCTTTCTGTGACAAATATTCACGTGCATTATTATCCCTTTGTCCATATATCTATATTGAACACAAGACATAGAATGTGTCACCCTTGTATGGTTCAATATCATGTTCCCTGATACCCGAGTAGACTTAACAACAAATGAGGTCAATATCTCATATTGACTCATTTCAGCACGACCATGCATTTTACAGTCTCACTCTATCAGGGCCCCCACAGATATTACTCCTGTTATGTAGGAGGGACAAATTCCATCTAGGTCACTCACATCCCTCTGCATGGCTTGTGGTATGCCCAATGACCGTCTTTATAATCATCCTATTACAGATGACGTTTGACGATATTAAAGCACACGACTCCTCATGTAGGGATCGTAGCGATTTCAGGTCGAAGGATTGCATACACCATTGTCACTATGAGAACTACTTATGACACTCACATAACGCTCCATGTAGTGTTCTCATGGTGGGTCAATCCAGTACATCATTACTCTAATGTGTACCTATGTGGCGACTCGATATCTCATATCCATGACCCGTGAGATATGGTCATCAGTCTGCACACATAATAGTCTCAATGTATTATTATTGTCCTTATTAATAAAATTCTTGACTACGGATATTTAAGAATAGGATTTCATTGTTCAATAGTGTCTCACGATCAAGTCATGTACTTGATATTCTATTAAATTGAAATTTCTATTCTAAGGACTTTATTATGTTTAAACAAGTAACACAATAAACTGGAATGCCTCATATCATATATATATATAATGGCAAGATACAAATGTAAGTCTAAGAAATACACTGGCCTCTAGGGCTTACACCAACAATGGCATATGGAGCTCGTCTACTAGGTTACGTTCAACCAGTTAAAGGAGTATCCGTCCAATGACGTGGCATATGGAGCTCGTCTACTAAAGTAACAGAGGCTCTCGTCCACTAAAGTAACAGAAGTGCTCGTCCCCTAAAGGTGACAGAAGCGCTTGTCCACACTAGTCTTTGGACTTGCTGAGTCCTTAAAATGGAGCTCGTCTACTAGCCCGAATGAAAACTCAAATGGCTAGATAGACGCGGTTATTTTCAAGATGGAAGCACTTATATTATAGACGCGAATTCTATAAGGATTATCAGAATCGTATTTCAAGAACCAGAAAGAGACTTGAAGCCTTCTCTCCTACTCAGTTTCACGATTATCAAGAAGAGTCAGAAGCAACCTTGGATAATCAGAACCAAAGACCAATTGACGAATGCTTCCAACATGCTTTATTCCCTAGTAACTCTGATCCTTACACGAAAAGGGAAGTGTACTCAGCAAAATATAAAAAGCTCTCTGCAAAACTATGATATGGCTGTATCACGATGCATAAAGCCATAATCCTTCATGTTAGAGTACAACCAACGTTCCTATTGCATTAATGGCTACCCAGAACGACTCTATTGCATTAATGGCTGTCCAGAACGACTCTATTGCATTTAATGAAGTTCTTCTTGAAGCCAACATCTGAGGGAATGTCTCTAACGGATCCTAAATGCTTGAAGACCATAAATATAGAAGTTATTGAAGACGAAGAAGGAGAGAATACACATTGTATTAAAAAGCCATTACTCTGCGCATTAATTTCTTCATTCTTTCATTTTGTATTCTTCAATCATTTGAAGTTATTACACAGACTTTCCTAAGCCTTACATTTAAACCACTCTCTGAGTGTTAGTGAAAGTTCTGTCTGTCTAAGTTGTATTCATTACAAACCAAATCTTTCAAACAAACCTGAGTGAGCCTGAAGAGGCTAGGTGTGCAAAGAATACTTGTCTTGAGCCTGAAGAGGCTAGGTGTGCAAAGAATACTTGTCTTTAAGCCTAAATAGGCTAGGTGTGCAAACAATACTTGAGTCTGTAACCCGATCAGTTATAATGCATAAATCTTGGTGCTACCAAGGACTGGACGAAGCTCTTTGCTTTGAAGAGTGAACCAGGATAAATAACTGTGTCAACCTCTCTTTCCTTAAACTCTTTAATTGCTTTAGTTTTCTTACGTCCATCAAGTGGTATGTTTGTAAAAGTCACCCGTCCATCCTGTATTCTTCCACTCGTCCAAATCTAGCTTCTGTTTACAAAAAGATTTCAACTTTGCTTAAATTCTGATAAACACAATTCAACCCCCCCTCCTCTCGTGTTTTTACTTGTCTATTTCAGTTGGTATCAGAGCTCAGCCTCTGGGTTGAGCATCTAACTGTGTAGAGGTAAAAGGTCCTGAAGAATAGACATGACTGCTGGAGCTAGTTCAAGTGGAAGTCTTCAGACTGAAGGAGCTTCCTTAACCAGACCTCCTTACTTCAATGGAGAAAACTACAACTATTGGAAAGATAGATTTAAATGGTTCATTCTATCTACAAACTCTGATCTTTGGGATGTCATTACAGATGGTCCATTCATTCCCAAGAATGATGATAACACTGACAAACCAAAAGCTCAGTGGACTACCGTAGAAAAGACAAAATGAGAGCTGAACCAAAAAGCTAGATATAACATCATTTGTGCTCTCAGTCCGGAGGAGTTTGAGAAGGTATGTGCTTGTGACTCTGCCAAAGAAATATGGGACACTTTAGCTGTCACACATGAAGGATCAGCCAAAGTCAAAGATTGCCATACTTGTTAGAAAGTATGAACTGTTCGTCATGGAGGAAGGAGAATCTGTTGCTCAAATGATAGGAAGATTTCAAACTATAATCAACAGTTTAAAATCTCTTGGCAAAGTCTATACCAATGCTGAGAAGGTTGGAAAGATTCTGAGAAGTCTACCTAAACAGTGGAGACCTTTGGTCACTACTATCTCTCAAGCCAAGGATCTCACTACCTTGACTATGGATGAACTTCTTAGAACACTCACTGTTCATGATCAAGAACTTGGAGATGAAGCTGCACCAAAAAAGGGCAAGTCAATTGCTCTGAAAGATGATAGGCTCTGAAGGAAGATGAGTCATCTAGTGATGCTGACCTATCAGAACTCGAGGATTCTGAGAGTGATGAAGAATTGTCTCTCCTGACCAGGAAGATAAAGCTTCTCCTACAGAAAAAGAAGTTCAAGAGGGATAGGCCATTCAGAAGGTTCAACAAGGACAAGAACTTCAAAGAATCCACCTCAACAAACAAAAGTCTAATTGTTTGCTATGAGTGCAAGAAGCCCGGTCACTTCAAGGCTTAATGTCCTCAACTCAAGAAGGTCCCTTTTAAGAAATTCTTCAAGAAGAAGAAGAAAAGAATGATGGCTACTTGGGAGGATCTGGAGTCAACATCTTCTGATGAAGAAACAGAGGAAGAAGCCAATCTCTGTTTGATGGCCAACACTGACTCAGACTCTAATGATGAGGTACATCCTGACTATGAGGAATTACTTGATGCCTATGAGGAGTTGATGGAGTAATCCAACTGCTTATCTAAAGCCTTCAAATCCCTCAAGAGAGAGTATGTAAAGCTCACCAGTGAGCATAAACAGAAATCTCAAGAGTGCGAGAAGCTGGTTAAAGAGAACAATGAGCTGAAGACTGAAAAGTCTAATGAAGCTAAGATCTCAAGTGAAACATCACCATCTGAAGAAGTTGAAAAACTTCAACAGAAAGTGGAAGAGCTCACTTCTGATCTTGCCAAATTTGTTAATGGTAGAGACAATTTGACTAAGCTACTTGGCAGTCAGAAGCACTCTCTTAACAAAGAAGGTATTGGATATGTCCATCAGACACATCATAAAGTATCAACTAAAGCTCCTACAGTATCTGTTAAGTCAACTGTAACCAAATCGACACCTATTTGTAACTTATGTGGAAAAACTGGGCATGTTATGTCTAAGTGTATCCATAAGAAGAGAAGGAAGTCTTTACAGACTCCTAGAACTAACAGAAAAGGACCCAGAAAAATATGGGTACCTAAAGATCAAATAATTTTTGTTGCATATGTCCTCAACAGGACAAAGAAAACACCACTGCTGGTACTTGAACAGTGGTTGCTCGCATCATATGACAGGAAAAGGTCTATGTTCCTAGACCTCCAACTTAAGAAAGGAGGACACGTTGCCTTCGGAGGGAATCAGAAAGGGAAAGTTATAGGAATTAGTACTATTGGTGGTAAACCCCCTCTTCCCTCTATATCTAATGTTCTTATGGTTAAAGGATTATGACACAATTTGCTTAGCATAAGTCAATTATGTGATAGTGGTTTTGATGTTTCCTTTACCAAGGATGTATGCATAGTTAAATACTGTTGTGGTAAAACCCTCTTTTCAGCTAAAAGGCAACAAAATCTTTATAAGATTGAACTGTCTGATCTCTCAGATCAAAGTGTAACCTGTCTGATGTCTAAATAGGATGAGAGATGGTTATGGCATAAGAAACTAGGACATGCTAGTATGAAACTAATTTCTGAATTAAAAAGGAATAATCTCGTGAGAGGATTGCCTGATATTAGCTTTAAGAAAGATGTCTTGTGTGATGCATGTCAGAGAGGTAAACAGATAAAATCAAGTTTCAAATCTAAAAACCAAGTATCAACATCTAGACCTCTTCAGTTGTTACACATGGATCTGTTTGGAGCTGTTAGTGTTGCCAGTCTCGCTGGAAGAAAATATGGATTTGTCATAGTTGATGACTATTCTAGATACACATGGGTACTCTTCCTAACACACAAGGATGAGTCTTTTAAGGCTTTCTCAGTATTCTACAAAAGAGTACAAAATGAGTAGGGTTTCTGTATTTCAACCCTTAGAAATGATCATGGGGGAGAATTTGAAAATGAGCAGTTTAGACAGTTCTGTGAGGAGAATGGAATCTCTCACAATTTCTCTGCACCTAGAACTCCATGGCAAAATGGAGTGGTTGAGAGAAAGAACAGATCTCTGCAAGAGATGGCTATATCTATGCTCAATGAAAATAATCTCCCTAAGTACTTCTGGGCAGAAGCTGTAAACACTGCTTGTTATGTACAAAACAGAATAATTATTAGGCCTTTTCTAAAAAGGACTCCTTATGAATTGTGGAAAGGAAAAAGGCCCAACATATCTTATTTTCATGATTTTGGATGTGAATGCTTTATTCTGAATACCAGAGATAATCTTGGAAAGTTTGATTCTAAGGTAGATGAAGGTATTTTCGTAGGATATTTTGAAAAGTCTAAGGCTTTTAGAGTATACAATTCAAGAACTTGTATTATTGAAGAACATGTTCATGTTAAATTCAATGATGGATTAAAGACTGATAAAGAACTATCAGATCTAGAAGATGATCTTGCATGTCTTGATATAAACAAGCCAGAAAATCAACAACCCGATCTAACCAAAACAGAACCTGTGCCTGAGGCTGAAAGACAAGTGGAACAGACGAGTTAGCAGACAAGTCAAAATCTTCATGATGATCTCAAAAGGGATTGGAAGTTCAACACTCATCATCCTAAGAATCTTATTATTGGAAATCCTTCTGAAGGAGTAAGAACCAGATCCACATTAAGAGAATCAAGCAATGTGGCCTTTATTTCAGATTTGGAGCCTAAACGCATTGAAGAAGCTCTTGAGGATGAAAGCTGGATTCTTGCTTTGCAAGAAGAACTTAACCAGTTCACAAGAAATGATGGCTGGACTCTTGTCTTTAAGCCTAAAAACAAGTCGGTTATTGGCACAAGATGGGTCTTCAGAAACAAATTGGATAAAGATGGTAAAGTTATCAGAAATAAAGCAAGGTTAGTAGCTCAAGGCTATAACCAACAAGAAGGTATTGATTATACTGAAACCTTTGCACCTGTAGCTAGAATAGAAGCCATACGCATTTTATTGTCATATGCTGTACAACACCTAATTACCCTGTTTCAAATGGATGTAAAAAGTGCTTTTCTAAATGGTATAATTGAATAAGAAGTGTATGTTAAGCAACCCCCTGGTTTTGAGGATATTGATAAACCAGATCACGTTCTCCAACTTAAAAAGGCATTATATGGTTTGAAACAAGCACCTAGAGCATGGTATGATAGACTCAGTTCTTTTCTCATGCATAATGGTTTTACTGGAGGATAAGTAGACACTACTCTGTTCAAAAAATACTCTAAATTAAAGAGAACTTTATTATAGTTCAAATATATGTTGATGATATTATTTTTGGAGCAACTAATGAAAAGCTGTGCAAGGAATTTTCAAATCTAATGCAAGCTGAATTTGAGATGAGCATGATGGAAGAATTGAAGTTCTTCCTTGGATTACAAATCAAGCAAACAAGTGATGGAATTTACATTCATCAACAAAAATATACCAAGGAGATACTCAAGAAATACAAAATGGAAAATGCAAAGCTCATGAAAACCCCTATGCAACCCAATGCAAAACTAAGCAAAGATGATGAAGGTAAAAAGGTAGATCAAACTGCCTACAGAGGTATGATTGGCTCTCTACTGTACTTAACTTCAAGCAGACCTGACATTCAATTAACTGTCTGTATATGTGCTAGATTCCAATCTGATCCTAGAGAATCTCATCTTAAGGCTGTTAAAAGAGTATTTAGATATTTGCTTGGAACTACTAATCTTGGTTTGCTGTATTTAAGATCAAAAGAATACAAATTAGTGGGATATTGTGATGCTGACTTTGTTGGAGACATAATAGAAAGAAAAAGCACCAGTGGAGGATGTCACTTCATTGGAGCAAGTTTAGTCTCATGGTCAAGCAAGAGGCAGACAACCATTGCCCTGTCTACTGCTGAAGCAGAATACATCTCTGCTGCTAATTGCTGCTATAAACTCTTATGGGTAAAACATCAACTTGAGGATTACTCTATTTATGAACATAACATATCTGTATGGTGTGATAATTCAAGTGCTATATGCTTAACTAAAAATCCAATTCAGCATTCTAAGGCTAAGCATATTGAAATCAAACATCATTTCATTAGGGATTATGTTCAGAAAGGCATCTTTGATATTAAGTTTGTTAAAACTGAAAATCAATGGGCTGATATTTTCACTAAACCCCTCGTAGAAGAAATGTTTTTATTTATTAGAGATAATCTAAACATGCATTGCATTGTTGAATGACATGTATGAATGTAAACCTGTCTATGCTAAACCTGTCATTACTCCTATATACATGTTCTTTTAACTAAGCATTAGTTCAGGGGGAGTAATGATACAATAGTTTAAGTGGAGTATGTCTAATATGCTTGCTGCATTACTATGACTTTCTTAACATGTTATCTTGCCCTTAACATATCTCATAAATAAAACTTGATAACCCTTTTTGATGTTGACAAAAGGGGGAGAATAGGAGAAATTGAGATTTGTGATAGAAATGTGTTATAGAAGAATGGAGAATGAATATGATATGACCTGTTCGCTTAAAGAAAATTTCAACCTGTCTGATATATGCTATTTTCTTTGTTGATATTTTCTGAGGTTCATTAAATCATCTCAATGTTTGTCATCATCAAAAAGGGGGAGATTGTTAAGTCTCTAAAATGTCTGATGTGCATTTCCCTAAGTTTTGATGAGAACTAAATGTTGGTTAATGATTTAATTAACCTTCATATTGGTTGCTAACCTGTCTATCGAGTGTGCAGATTAAATAAGAGAATCATTCGTCCAACGCAAGTGATTGAAACGCACGTCCAACACTGTAGTGATAGAAGCTCACATCCCACAGTGTAGTGATAGAAGCTCACGTCCAACACACAAGTGATTGAAACAAACGTCCAGCACTGTAGTGATTGAAGTGCACGTCCAAAACGCAAGAGATAGAAACTTGCGTCCACTAAAGTAAAAACTTGCGTCCGCTAAAATGATGAAAGACATCGTCTACTAAAATGACAGAGATGCTCGTCTACTAAAAGTAACAGAAGCGCCCATCCAATGACGTGGCATCTGGAGCTCGTCCATTAAAGTATCAGAATGGATCGTCCAATGACGTGGCATCTGGAGCTCGTCCATTAAGGTATCAGAATAGCTCGTCCATTAAGGTATCAAAATGGCTCGTCCAATGACGTGGCATATGGAGCTCGTCTACTAGGTTACGTTCAACCAGTTAAAGGAGTATCCGTCTAATGACGTGGCATATGGAGCTCGTCTACTAAAGTAACAGAGGCTCTCGTCCACTGAAGTAACAGAGGCTCTCATCCACTAAAGTAACAGAAGTGCTCGTCCACTAAAGTTGACAGAAGCGCTCTTCCACACTAGTCTTTGGACTTGCTGAGTCCTTAATATGGAGCTCGTCTACTAGCCCGAATGAAAACTCAAATGGCTAGATAGACGCGGTTATTTTCAAGATGGAAGAATTTATCTTATAGACGGGAATTCTATAAGGATTATCAGAATCGTATTTCAAGAACCAGAAAGAGACTTGAAGCCTTCTCTCCTACTCAGTTTCACGATTATCAAGAAGAGTCAGAAGCAACCTTGGATAATCAGAACCAAAGACCAGTTGAAGAATGCTTCCAACATGCTTTATTCCCTAGTAACTCTGGTCCTTACACGAAAAGGGAAGTGTACTCAGCAAAATACAAAAAGCTCTCTGCACAACTCTGATATGGTTGTATCACGATGCATAAAGCCATGATCCTTCATGTTAGAGTACAACCAACGTTCCTATTGCATTAATGGCTGCCCAGAACGACTCTATTGCATTAATGGCTGCCCAGAACGACTCTATTGCATTTAATGAAGTTCTGCTTGAAGCCAACATCTGAGGGAATGTCTCTAACGGATTCTAAATGCTTAAAGACCATAAATATAGAAGTCATTGAAGATGAAGGAGAGAATACACATTGCATTAAAAAGCCATTACTCTGCGCATTAATTTCCTCATTCTTTCATTCTGTATTCTTCAATCATTTGAAGTTTTTAAGCAGACTTTCCTAAGCTTTACATTTAAACCACTCTCTGAGTGTTAGTGAAAGTTCTGTCTGTCTAAGTTGTATTCATTACAAACCAAATCTCCCAAACAAACCTGAGTGAGCCTGAAGAGGCTAGGTGTGCAAAGTGTAACACCCTACTTTTTATTTTCCGATTTTTATTTTTTCAGTAAAAATATTTTCGCTGTATTAACCGGTATAAATGTATTTATTTATATTTTTATCCGAGTTCATGGAGATTGATTTTTATGAAGTAAAAATCATATTCATACTCTATCTTAGGGTAGAAGCTTAGGATAGAATTTTGGGTTGAAAATTTAGACGGAAATCGGTCTGCGTTTTCACTGACAGTATAATTTTACTGAGCAAGAAACCTAATTTTGACTCGTGAACGAAATGGTTTATATTTAAATCATATTTCCAACGAGTTTGGTTAGTTTGAAAATTTTCAATCGAAAATGAAATATTACACTTTTTAGGGGCATAAAACCCTAATCGGGGAACCGACGAAGTCGAGAAGGGAGGCGCAGAGACAAAATCGGACACCGGAGGAGCTGAGTCATGGGATGAGTCACCACCATGACTCACCAAGCATTTATGAGCATTAAATTCAAGTAATCATGACTTTTGAGTAAAACGACCAAAATACCCCCAAGCTTTCACGGGTATTAACAAAACGCATCTACGCACTCTTAACCACTCATTTTACGTGGTTGAAAACCTCCCACATCTCTCCAATTTCGTTCATCCACCTCCAATAAATCTTACCTATTTCATTTTGCTTTCGTTTCGTTATTTTCCTCTCAAAAACTGAAATCAGGTAAACGACGGAGCTGCGTACGGAATTTCTGGGAACAGCTAACGGATAAGATCAGTGACTCATTAGTGAGTCACTTTGTGTGTCTCAAAATCAGCTTCACCTCCATCAAATGTGAGCCACATATTTATTAACCATAGTTAAGCAAAGTAACCCTAGTTAAGTTAATTATTAACTATGGTTAAGCTTATATTAATTAAGTAATCACAAAACCCATTAATCTAAAAGTTAAAAACCAAACAAGGCCTAAGATTTTCCCTATAAAAGTCCTTCATAACCGTGGCCTCCCTCCCCTTTCACTCATATTCTTCATTTCCTTCATTTCTTCACTTTTCTCCAAAAACACCATTGTTGATCTTCAAGAACTTCAAGTGATTTCCATTAACAAGATTGCCAAGATCATTATCAATTCTTCTTCTACTTTCTTAACTTAGGTAACATGATCATCTCCTCTCTTTTTAAGCTCTTGTTTTTCATATTTCTTGAGTTTTCATTTCTTAGATCTAGAACTTCAATTAATTCTAGAAAATTGTAGAAAAATCATAAAAATGTGAACCAATTTCTATGATCTAGTTATGATCCCTCCTTTATTTATCCAAGAGCATGTGATCAAAATCATTTTCCTTCCCTATCAACCATTAATGGCCGAACCTAGGTAGGAAAATGGGTTTGGTGTTTTGTTGTTTGTTTTGAAAGTTAGTACTTGACTTAAGTTCTATAATACATGCATAGCTTAAATCCAAGAGCTTAGGTCCAACAAAAATCCCTAGCTTAAATTCCTATACATGGCCAAAACCCTAACCCTATAGGGTAGAGAATTTTGTTCCAAACTTTAGTCTTGTAATAATTAATCTATGTTAGTTAAGACTCTAGTAACTAGGATCCAAAAGATGGCATTAAGAAAATAACCCTAAACCTATTTTCTTAGTCTTGGCCGAACCTAGCCCTAAAGTGTCATAGATGGATTTGGTTTGATTAATTATAGTTATGTTGTTTGGTTCAAGGTGAAACTACTAAGCTGTGGTGTGATAGCGAGGAACGTCGAGTTTGAGATTTCGGTGCTAACTCATGTGGGGGAAAGAATAATCCTATCGTCGGAATCGATAAGTAGTATATTCTATAATAATTGTGTAGGGCGACCTAAACCCTACTAGTCGTTGAGTAATCGACAAGACCAGAATCACATTGGAAACCTTTTCTGTAAAACCAATGGATTCGGGGAT
The DNA here is from genome assembly GCA_030762895.1 of Sophora flavescens. Taxonomy (NCBI): domain Eukaryota; kingdom Viridiplantae; phylum Streptophyta; class Magnoliopsida; order Fabales; family Fabaceae; genus Sophora; species Sophora flavescens. Next base: position 22,802,119 of record CM061065.1, read on the forward strand.
TGTAGATTTATCGACATTAAGTTGATTTTAAGTATTTGATGATGTTTGATTTTTCTATCGAATTTACTATGATACGCTGGTTGAGGTATTCCATCTGCATGTGACGTATTATTTCAGTGTTTGAATATTTATGATATTGAGGATGTTTGTTGTCTGTCACGGCCGTGATGGTTGTCATGGCCAGGCCGTGACACGTTCTGTTTTGTAGAATTCTTGCCTTTGTTGTCTGTCACGGCCGTGATGGCTATCACGGCCTGGCCGTGACAGAGTCTGACTTTGTTATTTATTTGATTTGATTATTATGCGTTAGTTGTGATAAATTGCTTTATATGATATTGAGATATTTGAATATTTCCTGATATTGTGTGATGCATGATCTGCCTGGTTTTAAATACTATGCCTAGTTGATTTGAAGTAAGGATATATGTTGTTCGGGAGAGGATTGTTTGGGTGAGAGAATGAATTGACTTAGAGGTGCCTAGCTTAATTAAGTTATCTAATGGATGAGATGTGACATAGAAGGCGAGTTGAGGTTATGATGGGAACTTGAGGTACAAGGTTGTTATTGATTTGAGATAGTGAGATTCATATAGAGGCTTTGATGCAAATACTTTTTTAGTCCATGACGCGTTGATCTGATTTATCCTATCAAAAGATAGAAGTGCACTATATCGAGATTCTAACCTATCAAAAGATAGAAGAGCACTAAACTGAATCATATCCTATCAAAAGATAGAAGAGCATTAAACTGAATCCTATCCTATCAAAAGATAGAAGAGCACTATACCGGATCCTATCTGGTCGAAAGATAGAAGGGTACTATGCCGAGTCTTATCCTATCAAAAGATAGAAGTGTACTATGCTGAGTTGTTTGCATCAGACTGCCATGGACTACTAACGAATGTGAAAGGAATAGAGACGGTTATGATAGTATAAGTGTTTAGACTACATGAGCGGAGGGTAGAGGACAATATCATAATTTGAGGATGATTTGTTAGTTATGTGTGTTGCTTGTCTCTGACATTTATTGTATGATATACTATGACTCTTTTCCTCTTTTTGATGATAGAACTGTTTCTTATCCCCTATATCTTTCTGTGTGTTGTATTTTATTTCTGATGTGATTGTACGAGAAGACCCGATGGAGGAACCAATTGCTGAGGAGTTAGATGGAACTCAGTATGAACCAGATGTTGGAGGTCGAGCTGTGATCCATGGCGATTAGAGTATAGACATTATGGCCAGTGTGTCTAAGGAGTATTTATATTTCCGCTAAGTATGTCTGTAGTGCAGTTTATGCCTGTGAGGGATCCTACTGAGAGGGTACCCTTAACAGTGTTTTGGTATTATCATAAATAAACAGGTGTGTATTTATATATATTAACGTGGTGTGTTTCAAATTTGCAGAAGTTATATGATAATTAAATAAGTTTTAATTTTTACGTATTTTCAACGATAAGCGCGTGATTAAGTAAATAAATATTAAGGTTCTAATTTAATAATATAATGGGGCGCAACGGGGTGTCTCACAAAGAATACTTGTCTTGAGCCTGAAGAGGCTAGGTGTGCAAAGAATACTTGTCTTTGACCCTGAAGAGGCTAGGTGTGCAAACAATACTTGAGTCTGTAACCTGATCGGTTATAGTGGATAAATCTTGGTGCTGCCAGGACTGGACGTAGCTCTTTTCTTTGAAGAGTGAACCAGGATAAATAACTGTGTCAATCTCTCTTTCCTTAAACTCTTTAATTGCTTTAGTTTTCTTACGTCTATCAAGTGGTGTGTTTGCAAAAGTCACCCGTCCATCCTGTATTCTTCCACTGGTCCAAATCTAGCTTCTGTTTACAAAAAGATTTCAACTTTGCTTAAATTCTGATAAACACAATTCAACCCCCCTTTCTCGTGTTTATACTTGTCTATTTCAATAACATCATGCTTTATCAAATGGATGTAAAAAGTGCATTTTTAAATGGTTTGATTAATGAAGAAGTGTATGTCATGCAACCTTCGGGTTTTGAAAGTCAAACACATCCTGAACATGTATATAAGCTAAAGAAGGCTTTATATGGTCTTAAACAAGACCCTAGAGCTTGGTATGAAAAGGCTGAATTCATTTCTAATGGATAATGGATTTAGTAGAGGAAATGTTGATACAACCTTGTTTAGAAAATCCAACAAGTCCAGCTTTATAACTGTGCAAATTTATTTTAATGACATAATCTTTGGAGTTACTAATGAATCTCTGTGCAAGGAATTTCCTAAGCTAATGCAAAAAGAAGTTGAATTGACATGACAGGAGAACTTAAATTCTTTCTTGGACTTCAAGTTAAACAAACAGTGGACGAGGTATACATTCATCAAACCAAGTACACGAAGGAACTCTTAAAGAAGTTCAAAATGGATGACTGCAAACCAATGAATACACCAATTCATCTCACGTCCATACTGAACAAGGATGATAAAGATAAAATGGTAGACCAAAAGGTATACAGAGGTATGATAGGATCTCTCCTATATCTTTCTACGTCTAGACCTGATATTATGTTCAGTGTATGATTATGTGCTCGTTTTCAATCTGATCCTAGAGAATCTCACTTATCAGCAGTTAAGAGAATATTTAGATACTTGAAAGGTTCTACTAATCTGGGTTTGTGCATTAAGAAAAATGATTATTACAGATTGGTTGGTTTTTGTGATGCTTATTGTTGATCAAAAAGTGCAATGTGCAAGTATACACAACCGTAACAAGTAATAAAAAGTAAGTAAGAGATCATTCTCACGAGGATTAGAATGCTGTAGAAATTGCCAAAATTCAGATTAATTTTTCTTGGAAGTTAAGATTAAGGGATAACCAAATAGTGTGTGAACGTGTTGGTTTTCAATATTTAAAAAGGACAATATTAAAAGACATTAATAAGTGAACAAGATAATAAAAAGGGTTTGTGAACAGAAATGGTAAAACTGCTACTAGTACGAATCCCTTGTAATTTCAAATTAGTTTCAGTTATGCTTCGCGATGCTGCAGCATTTAGCTCCAGGAAATTAAAGTTATGTTTTCCAACACTTGAAAGATAAGGTTCATTAAACGCCTTCTATTCCTAGATTCATATTAATTACACCCTCTTATTTATAAGCATTTTCCAGCTAGCTTAAGGACTTGAATGATTATTCCTAATCCATTCAATAACTCCTAATTATCCAATTAGAGACTTAACCCTTATCTCTTAACCAAATCCACTTAACTTTACTTTTTCAAGTTCAACAAGCTAAAGTTCTAATTAAGATGGCCAAGCTTAAATAAAACAGTATATAAACACAGATTAAGAGAAAATGCAAAAGTAAAACATCACATAACATCAACTAACATTCATTACAAGTTTAGCATACCAATAGGTTGCAACAAATTAGCTCATACTGAGCTTACAAAAAATGAAATAAAAATTGGAAGAAGAAGTGATGAACATGATTTTGAAATATTATTTAACCCTCATGATTGCTATTTTAAACACCATTTGAGGTTAATTTATGGGTCTTGAGTGCATTTCATGACTTTGGGCCTAAATTGGGCCTAATTGCATTTTTCAGCATAATTGGCATCCTGACATTGCTTCTGTATTTAAAGCCTAAATTTGGCTGAAGACATTGGAGAATTGTGATTCTTATTTTTTAGGAAAGATAAGGAAAATATCTACAACTTTCATGAAGAGATCGAGATCCAATTCGGAGGATAAAAGGGTCAAATCGGGGCTGAAAGTGTGACCAAAGGTGCTGTTGAGTGAAACTGGACAGAGAGCCGTGTCTGGGCCATAACTTGGGCTGTAGAGGTTGGATTCACTTGAGATCAAGACCATTTTGAAGACTCCACATTTGGTTACAACTTTCATGAAGATCACTTAAGCAAATAAGGGAGCTCCTTTTATAAAAATAAAAATAAAAATAAGGGAGCTCCTACCTACACCCCTACACATGGGCATCCACCCCCACACAACATTTTAAATATTTTTTGATTACTAAACTACCCTTGATAAACCTATTTACTCTAATTACTTGCTAAAAATCACCACTCACCCTATCTTCTCTCTCATCTCCATCCACCCCCAATTCTATCTCATGTCCCTCCATAAATTGATAAACTACTCCATAAATTGATAAACTAAATGTATTGTGCTTACATTCTCTATAATCTCCATCATTATGTGTTTCTGCAAGTTACTAATTTTTTTTCTCTTTTTTATATACCTCCCGGCATTTAGTTGTCGGATTCAATAACTAAGTATCCGGCATTTAATTGCCGGTAAGTTTTTAAATTCGAAAAACAAAGCTCCGACAATTAGTTGCTGGATGTACAAAAATTGTGTATCCAACAATTAGATTCCGGAAGTTAGGTTTCTCTTATCCCGGAAACTAATTGCCAGATTCACATAATTTTGGCCTTCCGACACTTAGTTGCCGGATAGGAAGTAACTGGCATCTACTTACCGGATTCAGATTTATGTGAATCCGGCAATTAGATGCAGGAAGTTAGTTGTTTCTTATCCTGAAACTAATTATCGGTAGGTTAAAAATTTAAATATTGTGATCCGGCAACTAATTGTCGGAAATCCAAAAAAAGGGGAAAAAATTTATCAGGCAATTAGTTGCCGGTAGGTAAAATTTTTCTATTTCTCTTTTGGTTCACCACCACACACAACGCACAAATGTTTATTTTATTTTTCTATCCAACTCTATATCTAGGCCTAGCTAATAGCTAATGAAAATAGAGGGTGAGATCATTGAGTTTTTTTATGCCAAATGCATGAATTTGCCTTTATAACAAAATCCATTAAGAGAAAGATCGTTCCTTTCTTTAGGAGAGCTGTGAACTTGCAGTTGTGCATAGATTTGGATTAATGGAATGAAAACAAAGGAAGCATTCATCCAATCTTATAATGGCAACATTCACGTTTTCAAGAATAATGGCAGCAAGGTGATGAATAAACGAAACAGAGGAGGAAGAAGAAGAAGAGGGTTGGGGGTGTTTGTGCGACAAAATAGAAAGTGAGTAAGGAGGGGAAAGGTTTTTGAAAGTTTGATGGGCAATCTTGTAATTTCACAATAAAAAATTAGAAGTGTGGGGGTGGATGGGGCACATGGATGGGTACATGTAGCAGCTCCCAGCAAATAATGTCGTTTTGATGGTGTAATTTTCCTTGGAAAACCAGTCTCAGGTCTTGGAGTAGATTGGGCCTAACTCACTCATTTGGGGTCCGATTTGAGCAAACATGGTGTCTATTTATAGGTGGGCCAAAAGGGATACGTTGGGAATTATTAGAATTGTCATTTAATGAGTTTAAGAACTCAGAAACATCAGAGGACATGAGCATACGAAAAGAGGGATTTGATAGAGCTTTTCTCTCCTTTCCTCTTCTTCCTTCATCTAGGTTTTTAGCTTTTATTTCATTTTTTATGGGTTGTTCCTCCACATCCATGGAGGGTTAAACTCTCTTAATCAATCCTTGGGTGTAGACATTATTGAGGTTTGATTTATGAAACCTTGCTCTATCTGGTTTGTTCATGGTTAATTTCATTTTACATTGTTTTTCCTCTCTTTCATTCTTGATTCTTTGTTTGTTTGCTTAAATGAATTGGAATCTTGAATGTATGTGTTAATGGCTTCATTAAATCATTTTAAAGAGGTAAAATCAGATTCTAGGTTATGCATTGAAGGTCTTTGATGAATTGCTTAGCTTGGTTAATTTTGGTTCTTAAGTTTAGTCTTGGTTGGATGTTTGCGTAATTCATTTACCTTGATTAATCTTCATCCTAGAAGCGTTTCTAGTAGTGAAATTGTGGATTATGGTTATGCGTATTGCTGTAATTCAAAACCAAGGATGAAATTAACATGATGTTTGTTTGTGGTTAAGGATTGATTAAACCGTGATAATTGTTGAACCCCTTGGATTTGTTGTTTTTACATAATTGTTTCCGATTTTAATTAGTCTTTGTCTTGTTAATTTTCGTGCTTATAAACACCCCCCCCCCCCCCCCCAACCTTTTGATTTTGTTTCTTATTTTGATTGAATTTCTGAGTTGGTCTTTTGAAAGACGATTCGGGTTGACACCCTTGTTGTAAGTAGGGTTGTAATTCGGTTATATTAATTTTGGTGGATTCGGTACCTTGTCAAAATTTTTGCGTCGTTGTCGAGGACCATCCTCAGTTATTTGATCATTTTTTTTCTTTTGTTTTTGGTTTTATTTTACTGTTTTGAGCTTACATGTTAGTGTATTAAGCTTAATTGTTTAGGATCCTTGCATGCAATCATTGAAATAGAAATAGAAATTGCAAGTAGTTCTTTGATTACACTTTGTGGTTTCATATTTTGATCCCAATTCTTAGTGTCCTGTATGGATAATTATATGCCAAATTACATGCCTAATGTTTATTATGATCCATCATGCATGTATTATCCTAATTTTGTCATGAGTGATGTTGGGATTGATTCAATTGTTCATTGTGTTAGTGATCCTAATCATGGTTTAATTGATGCTTCCGTCACTTATTTATTTGGTTCAACTGTGTCTGCATCAACAAATGATTATTTTCCTGCTATAACTTTGAGATATTTTGCCACATATCATGAACCATCATGTATATGTTATGCAAAGAATGAAGTTAAACCATCATGTACATATTATTCTGACTTCACTGTTGATTATGAGTTTAGTTGTGGTTTTGGCATGACTGGGGTGAATGAGTTACCATTTTCCTATTCTGACCAATATAGCAGAGAACATGGAAGCTTGGATGAGTTAGCTTCTTTGGTGCATCAATCGACAATAAGCCAGCAACAATATCAACCAAACCCCACAACAATCCAACCCTCCCTGGAAGAATTGGTGCAACAACTGGCAGAACACACTCTTCAAACCCAACAATTGACAGAACACATTATTCTTGAATTTCAACAGATGACAGAAGCAAGTCTTCAAAATTTGGCTACTCAAATTGGCCGCATTGCCTCCGCCTTGACTGCATTGCAATCACAACAACTCCTTCAAGAGCATTCGGATTCACACATAGATACTCTTGACAATACTTCTTTTTAGCATAATTTTGATAATTTTGTTGAGAATAATATTGTTGATGAACTTTGTGTTGAATTTCGAGATATTCAAGATTTTCCTGATTCTGTCTATTGTACTTCATGTGTTCATTGTAATGGTTTTGCTTCGTGTGCAGCGTGTGCTGAAATTTCATCCTTTTTGAAGTATGAGGAGCAAAAAGTGCATGTGGAGAATGTGACACATAAGGCTGAGGATCCTGTTCAGCCAAGAAATGCAGAAAATGAGGATCATGCAGACATGCTACCCATTGAATGCATCCCCATTAATGATGGTGATCAAGTCATGATGGATGCTGCAGGAGATGAAGATTGTGTTAAAGAAGTATTGTTTGCAGAAGCACCTAAACCACTTCCCTTCTATGTTCAACCATCCAAATTGGAGATGCAACCACTTCTGTTTGAGGCAACAACTAAAGCTTTCATGGTTGATAAAGATTGGTTCAAGCAATTTGGAGAGAGGTTCTCAAAGCAAGCATTGGAGAAGTGCTTTAGCCACCATGAGACTTGTTGCACTACATTCTATAAGGCTATTTCTCCCCCTTTCTATTTTATTTTTCATGTCTTCTATGTGAATGAATATGTTCTTGTTCTTGATTTTAATATGTTCTACATTGAGGACAATGTAGATTTCAAGTGTGGGGGGTTTATATTATGTCTTGATATTTTTAAATTGTGTTGTCCTAAACTTTGTTGGCACCTTTTTCTTTTGTTATTTATGTTATTTTTCTGTTTTTAAAACGAAACGTAAAAAAATTTGTTGTTGTTTTCTATTTTTATTTTGTTGAATTAAATAAAACACTGCTTTAGTTGTTGTTTAGGGTATTGTTTGCTGTTTTTGTTTTTCTGCTTTGTTGTTTCTGCTGTTTATTTTGTTGTTTTCAGCTGTTTTGAAGAAAGAAAAAAGGAATAAATGGGTTTTGCATTCCACTTGAAGTTTTTAGTGTTGTGAGTTTGAGTCAATTTAAGTGAAAAGAGTCATCACATAAGTGATTAAATTGTCTTTTTTTGATTTTGACAAGTTTGGTGATGAACATTGAATTGATAGATTGAGTTTGATAGAAACATACCTTGTGAGATTTTGAGCCTATAAACTCTCTTCATTCTTGTGTGATTTTCATTCATGGATTTGGTTTCTCTAGAACTTGCTTTGATTCTTCTTGAAGCTACATTGTACATGCATATGTTAGCATGATGAAGGAATTTTTTTTTTTTATCTTTAGTCACCTATCCAAATAGCCAACCTTGCATGTCTCTCCTTTGATTAAACCCCTTGGGCCTTTTTGACCATTCTTTGTTTTTGAGCTCATTACAAGCCTAAGTGAAAAACCATGTTTCTACCTTACCTTAGGGATTGTGAGAACATTGGAGAAGATTTTGAACAAGTGTGGGGGAAATTCTTGTTACGCAAGTGTTGATAAAAAGGAAAGAAAGAAAGAAAGTGTATAGTTACCAAAAAAAAAGGGAAAAAATTAGCTAAGATATGGTTACATTGAAAAATAAAAAAATATATATAGAAAAAAGGAAGGAAAAAAAAAAGAAAGAAAAAGAGAAATAAATTCAAGGGAATGAAGGAAGTTGATATGAGAATTGCTTGATTTTAGGTATATATGTTGATATTTGAATTTTGCTAACATTCTTGCATTCTGTTTGGTCTTAACTTGTCACATCCATTCTATTTCATTCCTTTACCTTGGCCACATTACAATCTTGAATAAAGTCCTTTTGATTTTCGTGTGCATGTGCATGAGTGGTGGAGATTGAGAAGATATCCAAGCTTATGGTAGTGCCACTTTTCATGGATTGAATTGAGTGAAACACTTACCATCTACAGAAGGAAAGAATTTGTTTCATGAGTGTTGTGATGTCCAAACTTGGTCTATGCTTTCAATGGAATTTACCTTTCTTGTTGGGTAAAGAAGGAAAGAATTGGTTTCATGAGTGTTGTGATTTCTTGAATCTTTGGTTGATCTTCTTACTCACATCCATGGAGGGATAAACTCTCTTAATCAATCCTTGGGTGTAGACATTATTGAGGTTTGATTTATAAACCTTGCTCTATTTGGTTTGTTCATGGTTAATTTCATGTTACATTGTTTTTCCTCTATTTCATTCTTGATTCTTTGTGTTTGCTTAAATGAATTGGAATCTTGAATGTATGTGTTAGTGGCTTCATTAACTCATTTTTAAAGAGGGAAAATCAGATTCTAGGTTATACATTGAAGGTGTTTGATGAATTGCCTAGCTTGGTTAATTTTGGTTCTTAAGTTTAATCTTGGTTGGATGTTTGCGTAATTCATTATCTGGATTAATCTTCATCCTAGAAGCTTCTCTAGTAGTGAAATTGTGGATTATGGTTAGGCGTACTATTGTAATTCAAAACCAAGGATGAAATTAACATGATGTTTGTTTGTGGTTAAGGATTGATTAAACCCAGATAATTGTTGAACCCCTTGGATTGGTTGTTTTTACATAATTGTTTCTGATTTTAATTAGTCTTTGTCTAGTTAATTTTCATGCTTATAAACACCCCCAACCTTTTGATTTTGTTGCTTATTTTGATTGAATTTCTAAGTTGGTCCTTTGAGAGACGATTCAGGTTGACACCCTTGCTGCAAGTAAGGTTGTAATTCGGTTCTATTAATTTTGGTGGGTTCGGCAACTTGTCAAAATTTTGGCGCCATTGCCGGGGACAATGTAGATTTCAAGTGTGGGGGAGATATATTATGTCTTGATGTTTTTAAATTGTGCTGCCCTAAACTTTGTTGGTATCTTTTTCTTTTTTTATTTATGTTATTTTTCTATGTTTTTAAAACGAAACGTAAAAAAAATTATTTTTTTCAGTATTTATTTTACGGCATTGAATAAAACACTGTTTAGTTGTTGTTTAGGGTGTTTTGTCTACTTTTTTTTTTTGTTTATCTATTTGCTGTCTCTATTTTGTCTGTTTTGTTGTCAGGCATTTTGTGTTTGCTATTTTTTGTTTTGTTTTGTTGTTTGCATTGTTTTAATTTTGCTGTTTAGAAGAAGAAAGAAAGGAAAAAAGAAGAAGAAGAGGGATTTGAGAGAGCTTTTCTCTCCTTTCATCTTCTTCCTTCTTCTAGGTTTTTAGCTTTTATTTCATTTTTGTTTTATGGGTTATTCCTCCATATTAATGGAGGGCTAAACTCTCTTAATCAATCCTTTGGTGTAGACATTATTGAGGTTTGATTTATGAAACCTTGTTTTATTTGGCCTATTCATGGTTAATTTCATTTTCATTGTTTTTCCTCTCTTTCATTCTTGATTCTTTGTTTGTTTTCTTACATGAATTGGAATCATGAATGTTTGTGTTAGTGGCTTCATTAACTCATTTTTAAAGAGGGAAAAATCATATTCTAGGTTATGCATTGAATGTATTTGATGAATTTCCTAGCTTGGTTAATTTTGGTTCTTAAGTTTAATCTTGGTTGGATGTTTGCATAATTCATTTACCTTGATTAATCTTCATCCTAGAAGCTTTTCTAGTAGTGAAATTGTTGATTATGGTTAGGCGTACTGCTATATTTCAAAACCAAGGATGAAATTAACATGATGTTGTTTGTGGTTAAGGATTGATTGAACCCCGATAAATGTTGGACCCCTTGGATTGTTGTTTTTACATAACTATTTTCTATTTTAGTTAGTCTCTGTCTTGTTAATTTTGGTGCTTATAAACACCCCCAACCTTTTGATTTTGTTGCTTATTTTAATTGAATTTCTGAGTTGGTCCTTTGAGAGATGATTCGGGTTGACACCCTTGTTGCAAGTAGGGTTGTAATTCGGTTATATTAATTTTGGTGGGTTCCGCACCCTGTCAATAAGTCATTATAATGGGAGCACGAAAATGAACAATGGAGAGGAGGAAGAAGACCCTCCAGTTGCTGTCTTCACTCCCCCTCAAATATGAGGCAACCCCCCTTTTAAAATAAGAGAATATTCCCCTTTTTAGGGTTTTGGAAGGGCTCATTCTTCTCTTTCTTCCTTTTGGGCCATCAAAATACTATTAAAATAAAGACTTGGACCCATTTCATTAAAATGACACATATTACACTAAACTGACTTAAAACACCTAAAATATCCACATAAAATGCCCAAAGTATACAAAAACTCAAGCCAAAAAAGAGTACATAACTCTCATTTCTAAGAGTTATCACACCCCCAAACTTGAATCATTACTTGTCATCAAGTAATGGAAAGAAAGACACAAAAGAAAAAGACACACAAATTAACAAGGTCCTAACATGCACACAAGACTGATAGACCACGAATATTTTTTTTTCCAAAGCAACGTCATGCACCACAAACTAAAGCCTCTTACTTCCTCAACATTCATGCATCACAAATCAGCAGATTTTTATGACATCAATCGTTTTCAGGCCAGAACAACATGCTACATCAATATGCACTCAGAACAGTATGTTCTTCCTCACTGACACAAGTAAGCGGGTTCTCTCAATCATTATTCACATGCAACCCTATCATATGCTTGACAAGCTTCTAAACTTACTAGCACAAAATCAAAGCTTTACACTTCTAGAGGACTTTTATTAGGTTGTAATGGGGCTTAGGTCAAGATAGGATACATTTTTGGGAAGTGGCTAACACTAGGTGGAGTTCAGAAATGCTTTTCCTACAATGTGTTATATACCAAATGCTTTCCACAAACCACCACAGCAATCTCGGTACCAAGGATGGGGTACTATTTTATTTTATTTTATTTTAGTTTCCTTATCCATTCATTCCTTTCCTTATTACCTTTATTTTCTTTTCTTTTCTTTTCTTTTCTTTTCTTTTCTTTTCTTTCTTTCTTTGTTTTTTCCTTCAAAAACAGAATTTCAATAAATAAAACAGCAAAACTTAGTCATTTACAATACATCATTTTACTGTATAGCACCCCGAAACTTACAATGGTGCTTGTCCTCAAGCCACCCCCAAACTTATGTTACAACCATGCAGTCATAAAAAGCAACCCCTAAACTCCACCTAATAAGGACATCTTTTTGTTTTTCAAGTTATAGAGCTTGTAATGTGGCTAGTAACAAAAACAGGGGGCTCAACCTCAAAGGGGCTCACACACAAAGTTAAAATCAAAGGGTACGCTATTTAGGCAAAAACTAGCATTTGAAACAATCAAGCATGCCTCAAGCAAAAGTGTGTGTAGCAATGATATGTTCAAACAAGCAAGAATCAAGTCAAACTTTACAGATAAGATACATGAATGGAACTCACAATCAAATAAAACTGTTGATGCTCAAAATCTCACAGGTTATATCAAAATGTTGCAGCATATGTTTATGCCTCAAACAATTTCAGTCAATCCAAACAGCTAAAATGTTCAACACTCATGTCAAAGTTTCAGAAATTAAGGTTGTGGTCCAAACAACTTCAGTTACTGTTCAAAAGATGCCCCTAAAGGGGGTTGTTCATTAATCAATTGTGGTCCAATCAAAGACAAACATACTAAAACAACAAACAAACAACCACTGCGAAACAGAACATAAACTACAGTACTACTAGAAGGGTTAAACATAAAACAGAATAGAAACTTCCGAAACAGCAAAAGGGTAAAAGAGAAAACATCCCTTGTTCTGATGTTGCCGCATGTTGCAACATCTGGGTGCAGATATTCTTCACAGCCGGGCCAGACAAAATTAGCTCCTCCTTGGAGCAGATTGAGCCATTTGCCTAAGTGTTTTCTTTCCTGGGCTTTGGACCTCTTTGGTAATGGCCACCTCATATGTTTGAGTTACCTCTTCAATCTTTGGGGTAAAGGTGGAGAAGTCCTCTCTGGTACAAATTTGGGTAGAGACTTTTCTGCAGATTTGGTAGAAGTTTCCACATAATTTTTCTGCTGAGTTTTCTTTGTTGCAGCATGTTCAAAAGATTCTGCAATAACTGGATCAGTCTTTTTAAACTCAGATTCTGCATTGTGGACATTGCTCTTAGTCTTAACAGATTTTCTATCTCCACTCCGCCCTACTGAAGTAAGGACTTATTTCCCATTTCTGAGGATTTTTGCCTTCCAGTACTCCATTTCATTAGGCTTAGGTGCTTCTGTGATGCTGGTCAGTGTGCCAATCTGTTTTGAGCTCAGTGCTGTAGCCAACCGTCCACTTTGAATTTCTAGATTCCTCATTGATGCATCCAGACTCTGAAGCTGAGCTTTCGTTTCTATCATGAAGGCTTTAAGTACAGCTTCAAGTGATGGTTCTTGATTTGCTGGTTGGATTTGCTGAGTTCCTTGGCCATAATATTGTATGTAGTAGAATAAGGATTGTTGCCCCAGTTGTTGTTCCCAACATAATTCACAGGTACAGGATTCCCAAAACAGTTTTCAAATAAGTGTTCCCCTCCACAGTACACACATGATACATGATCAGTTTGGAAATATTGTTGCTCATTTCCCATAGGCTCATTCATTATAGCTTGGTTTGTAGAGATGCTCTGGTTAGCCATGGTTAAAATTTTCACCATGTTTGTCAATGAGGCTAAATGAGCAGAAATAGCTGAAATTTCAGTCTCTTCGTGAACTTTTGCTGCAGCACTTGATTTACTGGAGCATAGCCTAGCAGTGGGCTACTGATGACTATTTGCAGCAATGCTTTCAATCAGGGCATATGCTTCATTATAGGACTTGGCCAACAATGTGCCAACTGCTGAAGCATCTAACATCATTCTTGCACCAGGAAACACCCTATTGTAGAAATGCTCCATTTGAATGCATATAGGAATTCCGTGATACGGGCATCTCCTTAACAGCGCCTTAAACCTCTCCCAAGCCTCAAATAGTGGTTTATCATCCATTTGCTTGAATGAGGTTATATCATTCCTCATCCTAGCAATTTTAATCACGAGAAAGTATCTAATGAGGAACTTTTCAGCTAACTTGTTCCATGTATCCACTGAGTTGGGTTCTAAACAATATAACCAATTTTTAGCCTTCCCACTCAGAATATGGAAACAATCTCAACCTGAAGGCATCATCAATAACGCCTGGGTTTTTAAAGTTACTAGCCACATCCAGAAACTGTTCCACATGTAAGTGAGTATCTTCATTGCCAGCTCCACAGAATTGCCTCATTGCTTGCAACATCTGAAACATACAGACTTGAACTCAAAGTGAGGGGCTGTAATCTCAGTTCTCACAATCCTTGTGTTCATAGTTGCTAGATCAAAGAGTGAAAATCCTCGGATAGCACTATTCCTATCATTGGCCAATGTCATGTTGTTAGGTTGCTCTGTTTCAGCCATAACAAGTACTTGTTGCTACAGTAAATCACTGCAAATATCAGTTGTCCTAACTAATTACAGAACTACTAATCTGAAAATTGGAATTTTAACACCATTACCAATCCCCGGCAACGGTGCCAAAAACTTGTTGCTCAAAAAGTGCAATGGGAAAGTATACACAATCGTAACAAGTAATAAAGAGTAAGTAAGATATTGTTCCCATGAGGATTAGAATGTTGTAGCAATTACCAAAATTCAGATTAATTGTTCTTGGAAGTTAAGATTAAGGGGTAACCAAATAGTGTGTGAAAGTTTTGATTTTAAATATTTAAAAATAACAATATTAAAAGACAATAATAAGTGAACGAGATAACAAAAAGGGTTTGTGAACAGAAATGGTAAAACAACTACTAGTATGGATCCCTTGTAATTTCAAATTAGCTTCAGTTATGCTTCGCGATACAACAGCATTTAGCTCCGGGAAATTAAAGTTGTGTTTTCCAACACTTGAAAGATAAGGTTCATTAAATTCCTTCAATTCCTAGATTCATATTAATTACACCCTCTTATTAATAAGCATGGTCCAGCTAGCTTAAGGACATGAATGATTATTCCTAATCCATTCAACATCTCCTAATTTTCCAATTAGAGACTTAACCCTTATCTCTTAAACAAATCCACTTAACTTTAGTTTTCCAAGTTTCATCAAGCTAAAGTTCTACTTAAGATGTCTAAGCTTAAATAAAATAACATATAAACACAGATTAAGAGAAAATGTAAAAGCAAAGCATCACATAACATCAACTTAAATTCATCACAAGTTCAACATACCAGTACGTTGCAGTAAATTAGCTCATACTAAGCTTACAGAAAATGAAATAAAAAAATGGAAGAAGAAGCCATTACAATGGGAGCACGAAAATGAACAATGGAGAGGAGGAAGAAGACCCTCCAGCTGCTGTCTTCGCTCTCCCCTCTAATATGAGGCAGTACCCCCTTTTAAAATAAGAGAATATTCACCTTTTTAGGGTTATGGAAGGGCCCATTCTTCTCTTCCTTCCTTTTGGGCCATCAAAATAACATTAAAATAAAGACTTGGTCCCATTTCATTAATTTTGCCATCAGAAAACCCTAGGAAATCAGCAAGGATCTCCTCAACTTTTAAGACAGTCTGGCAAGAGAGAGAAAAGGTGCTTAGCTTTTGTCCTTTTATGAAAAGGAGTTTGCACCCATATGTTGCAGCATGCCCAGAGCATTTTCCAGCAGCTTGTCTAAACTTCAACAAAAACCTAACAAAAAGCACGAAACACATTAAGCATATTCCTAAACACTAAAAAACATAAAATGAAACCAAATTTATAAAATGACACATATTACACTAAACTAATTTAAAACACCAAAAACATCCACATAAAATACTCAAAGTATACACAAACTCAAGCTAAGAAAGAGTAGATAAATCTCATTTCTAAGAGTTATCATTGACTATACCGAAGATCGCATAGAAAGGAAAAGCACCAGCGGAGGATGTCACTTCATTGGGGCCAATCTAGTCTCATGGTCAAGCGAGAGACAAAATATCATTGCCTTATCAACTGCTGAAGCTGAGTACATATCTGCTGCAAGCTGCTGCACAACTTCTATGGATCAAACATCAATTGGAGGACTATAATGTGTTTGTAAGTAGTATTCCACTTCTGTGTGATAATACTGTTGCAATAAATCTATCTAAAAATCTAATCTTGCATTCAAGAGCTAAGCACATAGAGATTAAACATCATTTCATAAGAAAGTATGTGTAAAAAGGTGTGTTTGATATTCAATTTGTAGATAGTGACCATCAATGGGAAGATATCTTTACTATACCTTTAGCCGAGGACAAATTTATTTTTATTAGAAAGCATCTTAACATGATTTGTATTGATTGATATGTCGTCTAGTAGAGGTCAACCAATCTATGTTAAGTGCTCGTCCATTGCATGAGTAGTCCCATGCTTGTTTACATTTCTTTATCTATCTTGTCTGTGCATTTAAGTTGTTATTTGTAATTATTATGTCTTAAGACATATGTATTTCAAATTATCTCTGCTGAGTCAGTTAATTCCATCATATGTGAAAACTGCATTTTCAAGAAACCTACGCCGTGTTAGCATTAAATGCCCATCCTATCAATCACTACATCCTTTTCTTTTTATTAAATGTTTATTTTCAGCAGAAACCCCTTCACCTTCGTAACCTTTTTAAAGTTTCCCTCCTTCATCAGAAAACATTTCACCTGCTCTGAAACTCAAACCCCTCTCCTCTATCTCTCTAACCTTCAATCTCTCAACAATGGCCTCACCTTCTACAACTAGTACCTTTAATGTGGACTCACTGGAAATGGGTGTTGAGCACTTCTTTGACTTCAACATCCTCAAAGAATACAACGTGGACGTAAGCAAGTATATCCAAGCTGTTGGGTGGGAAGGATTCTTTGTTGAGAAAGTCTTCGTCTTCCTAGATCTGATTAGGGCATTTTGGAGAAACATTACAGTAACAACTACATAGGTGAAAGCTTATGTCATGGGCACGCCAGTTATTGTATCTGAAGCAACTATAACAACTACTATCAATTGTCCCCAAACCGGGTTAACCCTAACTGATGATTGGGAACAAGAGATAGGTGGTGAGGAAGTCATGAGAGCTCTGCTCATGAGACCTGAGAATGTTGCTGGTACTGGGGATGGCAAAATTACCCGCACCCGCGGGTATCCGCATAAATTACATGCATTGGGTAGTAGATGGATACCTACTAAATGGGGATGAGGATCATGGTACCCGCCCTGCAGATACCCGCATATTCATAATAAATATTTTTTATTATATATATATATATATATATATATATATATATATATATATATATATATTGACAATTTCTATCATTTTGAGATGAAATAAACTTTATTTTCTTTCTTATTTGATACTTTTTAGTGGTTAAACCCTTAATAATAAAACCTTTTAAGTACATATAGTATATTATATAATGTTAATATAATATATTGTTATATTATATTGTACGATTTTATTTCCTTTCATTTTATTTTTGACTCTTAAATACCCACGGATATCCATGGATACCCGCTACCCGCATAAACATCCATGGATATTGATGGGGATGGATGCGAGGGAAGCACTACCCGCCTCGCCCCATTGCCATCCCTAGCTGGTACTGAGTGGAAATTAGTTCAAATGAAGGATCACCCCAGGATTCTTCAACAAATCCTTAATAAAGCTATCCTTCACAAGACTGGATCAAAGGACAATGTCTCATCTATTCACAAGTTCTGTCTCTGCAATCTCATGACTGAGACAACAATTAATCTACCAAACCTTCTCGTCAGAAGCTTCAGAAGTTATGTGATGAATAAGGAGAAAAAGCACAGCCATACCCTAGTGTCATCTGCTATCCAAGGTTCTGAAGTTTCATCAGATTTATGCTATGCTGGAAGTTGGAACTCCAGAGGAGCAAGCCTTATATCTGAAGATTCATGGAATGTCCCCTACCATTTTTGGAAGAATGAACATGGTTATTATGAAGCTTGATCCTGTAATGCAAGTGGATCTTGCTAAGAAGGAAGAACTAAAGAAGATTAAGGAAGAACAAATTGAAGAAAATCAAGCCGAGGCTCAAGCCATGCAGCTAAAACTGGCTAGACGTCCTACTAGGACTACTTGTCCTTCTGGGACAAGGAAGCTCTCTGCTGGGATTGTCATTAGGGAGGACTGATGAACCCCGGGTTGCTCAGAAGAAGAAAAGGGCAAGAAAAGTCATTCTCTCTCACAATGAGGATGATGAGGATGACCAACCCATTGTACTAGCTCTGAAGAAGCAGAAGCAAGATGTTGCTCCTGCTGATATGACTACCAGAGCTAGGCAACTTGCTAGAAAGTCCAAGTCCTTTGTAACTGCTGAGGTAACTCCACCCACTCAATCTGTGATTGAAGAAACTGGTGTTGATTTAGTTGATAGTGTTAATATTCTTGTCAACACCATTGCACCATCACAACCACTCATCCAAACTCAATCAACACAACCTAGCCAAAATATTTTATCCACACATGAACAAATTCAATACATACCAGAACCACAACACTCACCCCAACACTTATCTGAACATTCACCAATTCACTGTTCCTCACCTCAACCACAATTTCCATCCCTCATTCCAGTTGATGACCCCTGGTTTATTCAACCATATGATGGTATCCCTCTTGGAGCACTCTTTCCCAAACTACCAAAAATCATATTCTCTTATAATAACCCCTCTACCCTTTACGATGGCCAAGCTAAAATTTGGGCCAAAGTAAAGAGGAATTGGAGAATCATGTACAATACCTCCTGGCAGAATATAAATATGAACCGGAACCTATCCAATACCCCTGGCATTCACCCATTCCATATGAAGGAGATGGTCCCATTCCCTCTGATCTCTACAATGCCAATGGACCACTTTTAACTCATCTTCCTCAACATAAATTCCCACCAAAGAAAATATATCCCAATCTCATCAAAATGGAACACTTTACCCCCCATACTGATGGTGTTGATAGGGATATTATCGATCTTTGGTATACTGTCCCTGGAAAGAGAGATCACCCAAACCTAGAGTACAGAAGGTCCAGGACTCACAACTACAGAAGGTTCTTCCTAAGTAGAGAAGTCAAGTCGATACAATTTGTACATCCAAGAGAGTATGGTGTCTTAGATGATGTTGGTGATTACCTCATGTATGGTCACCTAACTGCTGAGTTCTTCATACCTAGGTATGTCAGGGCTACAAATTTTGTATCTCCCTCCTGGTTATATTATTCTCACAGAACCATAGTTGGCATGGTCCCTCCCTAGATATGTCCAAGGCTGCCAATGATTGATCTGAATAAGGACAAAGATGGCAAGTTCAGACCAGTCAAGGTAGACCTACCTCTGCCCGACAAATGCATGCTAGAACCAAGTCAAGATGAAGCAATGGATCAGGACATCATAAATGTCCTTCTAGCACAAGATCAAGAAAAGAATTTTGATTATGAAGCAAGAGGCTATTGGGAAAATCATATCAAGATCTGTTCTAAGCAAGCATCTTCATCTGGCCTTACTGCTACAGAGAGAGAAGAGACTCATGTAGTAAGAGGAGAATATAGCTTTTCTGAAGTTAGGTTCTTCATTCATGAAAACACCCTATACATTCCTCTCAGAAGCTCTTCCATATATGAAGATGAAGAGCATTGGGTTGAACATGTTCCTGAACTTGAGTCAGAGCCATCTGTACATGAAAATGCAGATCAATCTGAAGAAATTGAGGAGATAGTTGTTGAAAGACCTACACAAGCTGAAGAACATATGGCTGAGACTGGAAATGAAACGGAAAAGTCAGGAAAACAAGCTCCACGACCTATTCCTTTATCTGTTGTTCATCCAGAGGCACCACAACATTCAGTTGCTTTAAGCATTATGCCTGACCAAAGTCATCTGGATGCAACTACTGAAAGCTTCATAGCTGCCAATCCTTCTGAGCTTCAGAGTCCATTACTAAGCAAGTTAGGCAAGATATTCAAGCTGATATCCAATCAGTAATCCAAGCAAACAATGTACTTGCTGCAATAAATGTTCAAACTGATGCAAAATGTCATGAAATGACCTACTCATAACCCTCATCCACCACCTCCTCCTTCGAACTCTTAAACCTTTTCTTTACTCTTTCTCTCTTTGTTCTTTTGTGTCTAAACTGACAATGACAGTCCACTCCTTTGTTTACCTTTTTGTTTCTGGGTTGTACTCTAAATGATGAATAGTTTGTGGTGTTGGTGAGTAGTCTTCATCTCCTGATTAAGAATTCCACTCATTGTCTCCGAACTCCTCTTCCTCGGTTTGAACTCTCACGGCGCATTTCCTCGTTTTCCTGTTGGAGTCTTTCGACTCGTTGCATGAGCTCTTCAATGCGCCTAACATTTTTTGTGGGATGCTTCCTTCATGATTAGAAGGGTGGGGATTTTCCCTTCGAGTTTGCACCATCTGATTTCTTTTCGTGTTCTGAAAGCACAAAGGCAAATGTGATTAGATAAATAATTTAACAAAGCACGTCTATAGATCTACTACTATCTAATGACTAGAATCAAATAAATGGATAATGTAACGATATAAGAAGAATTATCCTCCCTCATAAATGTCTACTCGTGTGGACCGGGATAGTTTGCCTCCACCCCACGGTGGGCGCCAAATGTTCTAACCAGATTACGACTACTAAGAATCAGATCGGAACTTGATGTGAATTGCATGAGTCATATATATTTCAGCTTGATAGAATGACATTCTAGTCCTACCTATCCCCCATAATAGGAATCAAAGTCGATGTAGTTCTATATTCTATACCTGAAAGCACAAAGCTAAAACAATAATGTCCCTACTAAAACAGACACTTTATAAGTCTTTCTCAAGTGAAGTCAAGGTGTCTTCTATAGTTTCCTATTCTTCCTTTTATAGCCAGTTATAGGATAGAATTGGTTATCTTTTAGTGGTCATCATCCCACGATTTCCTTTGTTGATGGCCAGTTGCTATAATTCCGAGGATCTCGGATGCCGTTATTAAGTTAGTGGACTAAGTCACCTAATAGTCTTACTTTAAGTGTTACTAGATACAGCCGAACTGATTACCTAAGATCCTAGAATACTCCGGGATCTTTATCTCTTAGCCTTATGCCAGCTCAGTAACTACTCGGCATGACTTAGCTGAGTACTTCTAGAATCATCTGAGCCACGTAATCAAGCGAAGGTTTTAATGTTAATTATTTGGTAACGGTCATATATCTTGGGTAACACACAAGTCCCCCAAGCTCTAAGCTAAATTCATGAGCAAAAGAGTTTAAGGACATTTTATCTCATCCAAGCGATAATGTTATATCCTTGTTTTATTTCTTCAAAGAAAAAATCACTGCTTTCTTCTGGTCCGTTCCCAGCGCCATGTGTCCCTTACTTTGTAGTTGTTTCTTGAGCCACGATCCTCATAAATGTTGATGGAACATCAATCATTCATGCCTTTTCGTTTCTATTTTATTTTAAATATTACAAAAAAATGAAAAATATGAACGGTTTCCTAACCGTGTCTCTTCACTTTCCTTTAATCTTAATTACATCGCATTTAGACACGCACATTCCTACACACTTCCTTATCTTCTTGTTTCCTGTTCTTCTGGTTTTCCGCTTCGCCTCCAATTTCATCTTTTTCATCTTCCTTTCAACGGGTACGTTTTTCTGGTACTGCCGAGTCCCCCATTTTCTTTCTTTAAAGGTCAAATGAATTCCTCGTTTCATTTTCTTGCACCTCATGAATCTCATGAGGAAAACCCAGTAATTGATTTCACCAGGGAAATCGATCCCAAAATTGGTATTACTGTAAGCAACCCCAAGGTTGACGTTGCTGGAGGAGTTCCCTCAAACTCCTCTTTTCCTTTCTCTCAACTTAATGTTGATAGTGAAACTCAAAGTGGTTTACCTTCCCCCATTTCGAAAAAACAAAAAAAAAGGAGAACTAGGATTCCTAAAGTTCCGTTACTGGACATTACCATTCCAGGGTTTGAATGGGTTAGACCCAAAGTTGCTACGTTTTTTTCTAGTTATCAAACCCCTGAATCTATTGTTGACCTTAGGAAGAGCTTCACCCTCTCCGCAACCGGAAATGAAGATGATTATATATGCTTACCCTGTTCTAAGAACGATCATGTTTTCTCATCTACTGGAAGAACAGTTGGGCTTCAACCCAACTCTACCCAAATAGTTAGGCTTCTGTCTGAGCTTTCGAGGTGTTATGTGGGAAGCTCAAGATGACCCCCACTGAACGGTTTACAAAACCGAGGTCTGATGAGCTTGTGCCAGTCATCTACAAACACTTTAAAATCGAGTTTTTTTAAAGTTCGTTTCGCCAACGGTCAAAAGCCTTTCTTTTTGTTGGATAACGATCTTCCCCGATTTCCCTTGTATTGGAGTGCTCATCCAAACAAGTTCTCGGGCGTTGAATTCAGAAGACTCTCTATCCAAGAGAAGTCGGATGTGAATATTCTATAGCAGTTACCTCGTCCCCTTAGGTATGGTGACATACTTGATTTGCTTACTTCCTCCACTACGAAGAAGGATTATCATCGTGAGTTTTATTTATTTGATATTAATTTAACTGAGCTCGTATGTTTTGTTAGTAACCTCTTTTCCTATGTCATCATGTAGTGTTGATGGGGAAATTTGACTACAAGTCTGCGCTGAGAGCTGCTGCCAAAAGAGAGGGAGTTTCTTCGTCAGCAACTGGCCAAAAAGACAATCAGAAAAGAAAGCTCGTCCAAGTTTCCCCTAATCCTATTGACACCGAAGAAGTCGCTTCGAAGATGCAAGACTTTCTTACCATTCCTGACACCGAAATCATAATCGGTGGTAGCCTGAACAGGACCTCGGTTTGGACGAGAAGTTGACTTGCCCTGACAGTGCTACTTCCGCTGTTAAAAACAAGTCATTTGATGTCAATTTCAAGCCTGCTCCTTCTTCTTTTGGGGTGCATATTTTGACCCCAATCCGACCATCGATTCTCATATCCTTCATACTGTCGATACTCTGTTGATTAAGAAGCATGGCCATAAAGCAAGCTCGAAGCAACCAAGTTGTATCCGCTGAGATCAGCTTCAATGATCTGTTTCTGGAGCTGAGAGTTTGACAATAATATTGAGAAGACTACTAAGATGGAATCAGAATTTGCTAAGATGGAGAAAGTCGAGTTGGACTGTGAGACTCATGTTATTGAGCTGAGTTCAGAAATTGAAACTTTGAAGAAAAGGCTCTCAGAGGCTGAGGCTGAGAAGTCTGTTATCTCGGCGAATCTGAAGACTGCCAAGGATGCTCCCCTTGCTTTTGAAGCTAAGCTATCTTCCTAGAAAGCTTATTATGAGAAAGATCAGGAGGATGCACAATTTGCTATTTACCAACAATATATTGCAGGTTTTTATAAGGCCATGGCTCAAGTACAACACTTTCTTCCTGATGCGGATCTTTCAAGCACAGATGTGAACAAGGAGTTGAAGGACGGGGTCCTTGTTCCGATTGAAGCAGGGGAAGGAGGTGGCTCCAACGACAAAGAAGCTAACCCTGATGCCCAAGTTGCCCCTTAGTTCTATTCCATTTTATTTTGAAACAAGTCTTTTTTGGATGACTGTAAGTTAAATCAGATTCCTGTTTGAACCTCACACTTTTATTTATTGAATTACGTATGTTTACTCGGAAATTGTTCCTAGTATTATATTTAATCCTTATTAGAACCAAAGTTCTAATCCTTCAAGTACTTAGTTTATTAATTTTCCAAGCTTATTGGGTCTGTTACAAGCATTAGGTTACTTGGTTTGTGTTGACTAGCTCGGATTTTGATTAATTCGAGTGATATTTTTCAATTAAGTGTCCAAACTTTGATGATTCTCAGTTTCTCATCGTTGAGGAATACTTGGATTTTATTAATCCGATTTATGCCTCGTTGGCGAATGTTCAAATCTGGTTGATTCGTACTATGCTTAGTAAACAAGGACTTGGATCTGGTTGATCCAAAAGTTAGTGTTCAGATCTTCTCAGTCTGACAAGGACTTGTATCTGGTTGATCCAAAAGTTAGTGTTCAGATCTTATCAATCTGATTTCATTGGCAACTGTTTGGATCTGGTTGATCCGAAGGCTGGTTTTCAAGTCTGATTGAACCAAACTCATTGGTAATTACTCGAATCTGGTTGATCCTTTGGTTAATATTCGAATCTATATGATCAAGTGCCATACAAATACTTGATGCATAAAATAATACCGAGTTTCTTTTATTGGAAATTAAAGGTGTGCCTCATTAAAACCTTTTCATCCAAAGACCCAACTTAGGGGTAAAAACCAAGAAGGAAAAAGAGTACATCACCTGTTACATAACTTAACTAAAATAATTTGAGATGATAAGCGTTCCAATTTCTCAGAATTTGCTTCCCGGGCAGTTCTTCCAAACGATATGCTCCATTTCTGAGTTCTTCGACTACATGAAATGGTCCTCCCTAGTTTGCAGCAAGTTTCCCTTCCAATGAATCCTTACGGGCTTCTCCCTGCATTCTCAACACTAAGTCTCCTTTCATGAAACCTCCCGGCTTAACAGTAGGATAGTAACACCGAGACACTCTTTGCTTACATGCCTCTTGCCTTATTCTGGCTTGCTCCCTTCCTTCTTCGAGCAGGTCCAGCTCGACCCTTAAGCTTTCCTCATTTTGGTTTTCATCATAATTCTCCGTTCTTAGTGAAGGCTCTCCGACCTCAACTACAATCATGGCATCCATCACATATATCAACCTAAAGGGTGTTTCCTTAGTAGAAGTTTGTGGGGTACAATGGTATGCCCATAATATGCTTGGCATCTCCTCGACCCATAAGCCTTTTTCTTGGCCTAACCTCTTCTTGAGTTCGTTCAGTATGACCCTGTTTGCTACTTCAACCTGCCCGTTAGTCTAGGGGTGCTCGACCGAGCTAACTCGATGCTTGATTCCGAGGAATTCTTGTAGACCTTGGTTAGTGAATTGTCTTCCATTATCAGTCACCACCGAGTGAGGTAGTCCATTCCCGCATATTATGTTTTTCCGTAGAAATTTTTGAACTTTCTTTACAGTGATTGTGGCTAGAGGCTCGGCCTCAATCCATTTTGTGAAATAATCTACTCCTACTAAAATGAATTTCACCTGTCCCTTCGTTTGCCTTTGACATTCGCACACCTTTTTGACCAGTCGGCTCAATCTTTTCGAAGGGTAGGCCAATAATATCCTGCTTGTATCACCCGAGCTGCCATAGATCTCCCCCCTGTATGCATTCCACATATTCCTTGATGTATTTCTGCCATCACATATTTAGCTTGGCTTCTAGTTAAGCATTTCAGCATTGGCATCAAGAAACCTCGTCTGTACAGTATGCCTTCATCTATAGTATAATGACTGGCTTGAAATTTGACCTTTCCAGCTTTAATTCCATCCTCGAGCAGGATGTCATTTTTCAGGTAGCTCCATATCTCGGTCATCCATTAATGATCTATTTCAACGACCATTATTTCTCCGAGCTGTATACTCGGTTCAACCAGAGTTTCCTGTATGACACTCTTGTATATTCTGGCTCTTTTGATGCTTGCTAACTTTGATAACAAATCGGCTCGGACATTTTGTTCCCTGGGGATATGTTCAACAATAAAATCATCAAAATCTTTAAGCAAACTTTCAACCAAACATAGATACAATTAATTGAGGCTCTTTTGTCTGGTAACTTCTAGAGATCTGTCCTGTTACCAACTGGGAATTGCTTTGGCATTTGATGCGATTTGCTCCCATTTCCTTAGCCAGCTTAAGTTAGGCTATAAGGACCTCATATTCCGCCTGGTTGTTTGATGTTTTAACATCAGACTTCAAGGATTGTTTAATTATCAACTTATTCAAGCCTTCCAAAATCACCCCCGCTCCACTGCCTTTAATGTTGGATGATCCGTCCACGTACAAGTTCCAATAATCCTCTACCTGTGGTGGCTTGGGTGAAATTTTAACCACAAAATTTTCCAAACACTGAGCCTTCATAGGACCTCTCGGCTCATACTTCAATCCAAATTCCGATAGCTCGATTGACCAAGCCACCATTCTTTCTGCTAATTTCGGCTTCCTTAAGACCTGTTTGATGGGGTGATCAGTTCAGACTATCACCTGGTGGCTCTGGAAATATGGCCTGAGTCTTCTTGCTACTGTGACAAAAGCTAAGGCCGGTCTCTCAATCAACTGGTACCAAGTTTCAACATCATGTAGTACTCGACTTATGAAATATATCGGCCTTTGCTGCTTCGCATCCTCCTGTACAATTACTGCACTAATGGCATCTTTATTTACCGAAAGATATAAATAAATATCTTTACCTGGTGTTGGACGGGAAAGTATCAGGGGCTCTGACAAGAATTCCTTGAGTTTTTGAAAAGCTTGTTCACATTCTTCGTCCCATCGGAACTTATGATGTTTTTTAAGTAATCGGAAGAATGGTCTTGCCTTTTCAGCATATTTAGGTAGGAATCTGGATAGTGATGCTAATCTTCCCACCAATATTTGGACCTCTTTGACATTGTGAGAACTTCTCATCTCGGTCACAGCTCGGTATTTGTCTGGATTGGCTTCTATACCTCGGTGGGTTAACATGAATTCGAGGAATTTCCCGCCCTGTACTCCGAATGTGCATTTCTCAGGATTCAAACCTCATGTTGTGCTTTGAGTTGGCCAAATATTTTTGCTAGGTCCTCGGTGTGGGAACTCGGATCTGATGACTTTACTATTATGTCATCGACATATACTTCAAGATTCTTCCTGATCTAATCTTTAAAGACTTTGTCCATCAATCATTGATAAGTTGCTCCTGCGTTCTTCAAACCAAATGGCATGACCTAATAACAGTAGTTACTTCCTTCGGTAATGAATGTCTTCTTATCTTCATCAGGCGGGTACATTTTCATCCAATTATACCCCGAGTATGCATCCATCAGGCTGAGCATCCGATGACCTGACGCGCCATCGACAAGCCGATCTATAGTCAGTAAAGGATATGAGTCTTTGGGACACGCTTTATTAAGGTCAGTGTAATCGGTGTACATGTGCCATTTACCATTTGATTTCTTCACGAGGACAACAATGGTCAGCCATGTGGTGTATTCAATTTCTCGGATGAAATTTGCCTTTAAGAGCTTGTCAGTTTCCTTCTCTACCACGTTCCTCCTTTCTTCACCTAGCCTCCGTTTTCTTTGAGCCACTGGTTTTGCTTCCGGGTATATTGATAACTTGTGACACAAGAAATATGGATCTATCCTCGGTATATTTGAAGGTTCCCATGCAAACAAATCACATTAACAAGTAAAACATTCACAATTGTTGTACTTACCTCGGGTTTTAAGTTTATAGCCAATTTGGTACATTGCCCCAGTTTCAATCCTATTTGAGAACTCTCTGATTCTTTAGTTGGTTGAGGTCTCTATTCCGACATATCCATTCGGGGGTTTAACTCTGTTGAGACCTCATAAGTCTGAGAAATATTCCATGCGTAGATTCTCTAAGTTTTGATGATTCCAAATAGATTAAGTATGATAATATTGAACCATATGAAATTACTGACATGTCTGATAAGTGTGCAGGAAAATAGACTTAAGGTCACTCGTCTATTTTATGACCCGTCTATATTTTGGTAGAGCATAGTTTTTAGACTCGTCTAAAAACCACTTGTCTAATAATTCAGTCAACACAGTCAAAGATCAAGTCAACGTCCAGTCAAGATTCTGATATACTTGATGATGTGGCAAGAAGCATCTGTCTGAAGAAGAGAGCACCCGTCTAGTTTTGGACTGCACAAGCACCCGTCTAAGTTTTGAATTGCTCTGCACCTGTCTAAATTTCCAACACTGTTACATTTGATAAAATGTCATTTTGTCCGAAATGAAGTCCAAGTCAACCTTATTCAAATTAGATGCATTCCTTAAGGATCTCGAAGACCTCTGGACCAAGGATAAAGAATAAAGAACGTTTGTTTCAATGATTTAAGGAATAAACACGCAATCTCTGTACAATAGCAATAACCTTTTAACTATTTTAGTACAAAATAAAAGTGCTTTCTGGAAAGTGAACTGAGTGTTGCAGTGAAAGAGGAAAGCTCTCTGCTGCAAGTACAAGAAGCCTGCTGCAGCAACTCTAAAACAACAGCTGCTCAAAATAAAGTGTACTCTTGGACAACCTTATCAAAGCTCAACGTTCCTAAGCATTTAATGTTTACACATAATGACTCTTTGACATTAATGGTGTCCCAAAAGCTTAAATCAAAAGAACACACTTTCTGAAGCTGTGTCTAACGGATTAAATTCATTGAAGTCTTTATATAGACCAAACCATGAAGATGAAGAATAGAAGTAATATATCATTAAGAACACTGCATAAGAAGCATTTACTCACTTCATTAACTTCTCCATTCTTTCATTGAATATTCATTCAATAATTTGAATTTAATTCACAGTATTTCATACTTCATATTTATTCCATTCTGAGTGTGATCTGAAAGATTTGCAAGTTGTATTAATTATACAAAACCTTTACTCTTTTCTTAGTTGAGCCTAGAGAGGCTAGGTCAGCAAATAATACTTGTTTGAGTGTTGAGCCTAGAGAGGCTAGGTGTGCAAAGAATACTTGTACTGCAATCTGATCAGTTATAGTGGAAACTTGGTGTTGCCAAGAAACTGGATGTAGCCCTGTGGATTTTGGGGTAAACCAGTATAAAACTCTTGAGTGATATTCCTCTTCCCTTATCTTTTTAATTTTCTTAAGTATTTTTTTTTTAAGTTTTTAACTTGGGGAGCTATTATTGTGAATATCAATCTCTGTGTTTACCCTTCTCTGTTTGTACGTGTGTTCTGTCTTAAATTTAGACGTGTCACTCGTCTAAATTTATGTTGTCTTATTTTTGCTTGTTGTGCCTGCGAAAATAATTTTCAAAGTTTCCTAAAAAGTTGTTAAACACAATTCAACCCCCCTTCTTGTGTTAACTTTGTTTATTTCAGTTGGTATCAGAGCTCAGCCTCTGGGTTGAGCACTTAACAGTGTAGAGGAAAAGATCTTGGAAATGGCAAGAGAAACCAGTATAAGCAAGAACCATGCTGGAGAAGGATCCTCAATGTCGAGACCTCCATACTTCAATGGAGAGGATTACATCAGTTGGAAAGAAAAGATGAAGTGATTTTTACAATCCACTAACTCTGATCTTTGGGATATCATTGAAGAAGGTCCCTATGTTCCTAAAGAGGATAAAGGAGCTGAAGTTCCTAAAGCAAACATGACCACTGATCAAAGAACAAAATGGAAGTTAAATGCCAAAGCTAGATATGCAATCATGTGTGCTTTGAGCAGAGAGGAATTTCAAAAAGTCTGTGCTTGTGAATCTACAAAAGAAATGTGGGATTCACTAGCAGTTGCTCATGAAGGAACCAGCAAGGCCAAAGAGACCAAAGTCAGCATGTTGGTCAGAAAGTATGAGTTGTTCAAAATGGAAGAAGGAGAAACTATTGGCCAAATGTATGGAAGATTTCAAACCATAACCAATGGATTGAAATCTCTGGGAAATATTTACAAGACTGAGGAACACATTCAAAAGATTCTCAAAAGTCTTCCAAAATAATGGAGACCTCTTGTAACTGCAGTATCCCAAGCCAATGATCTAACAACAATGAAGCTAGATGAGCTTCTTGGTACTCTTCATATCCATGAACAAGAGTTAATTGATGAAAACAATGGAAAGAAAAACAAATACATTGCCCTCAAGGCTGATGATGTGGACTCTGGCAAGTGTACCGGATTCGTCGTCAAGTAATAAAAAGATTGATCCCACAGAGGCCGTGATCTCAAATAACAATTAATTATTAAATCAATTAAACTGGACTATATAAAAAAAGGATTTGGAAAAGATTTGATTTTTGTGATAAGAACTAACTAGAAAATCATATATTTAAGAATGCAATCAATTAAAATAGGAAAGTAAATCAATTAGGGGTTTTTCAAATCAAAAGAGATTCCTAGGAATTGGGTTACCAACAAGATTGTTCATGTTACCAAATTGACTACCCCTTGTTAATTATCAAAATTTCTTTGAAGGTGAATTTATCCTCAATAAGTTAATGCTCCCTCTCGGGTTACAAAAATCGTGCCCAATTAAACCAACCCCTACTTTCGTGGTAGTCGAATTTAAATTGAACCCTTTAAGATTTGTGACAATTCGTGAACCCTCGAAGGACCGCTTCTAACTCTCGTGATTTAAGTCCTAATTTTGATCCCTATAGATCCAATACCTAAGTTCACCGTTAGGTTCCTCCTTAGAGTATCTACGACAAGCAAATAAGTGGCCACCGAATTTACGAGTAATTAAAGCAATAGGAAACAAATTGAAAGCAAAATCGAAATTAACAAGAAACCAAACGTCAATTCGTCACCATAAACAAATCTTAGGCATAGCCCCAATCCCTAGAAATAAAACTATTACTCAAGCATTTCCATGGTCATGGCAAGCTTGATTAACAAAAACATGAATGAAAACCTAAGAGAAGAGAAAAAGAAGAAGAAGGAGAAGAAGAAGAAGAGAAATCCTAATTTTGCCTAAGGTAGCAACCCAAAAATCCTCCTATTTTCGAGCCTAATTGCTCTATTTATAGAGTAGGGTAACTTGAATCCCAAGCAATTACAAAATCAAGTTAAATCAGGTTTTAGAACCCCAGATATTGCGCGTCACGGCCGTGATGCCTGTCACGGCCAAGCTGTGATGGGTTCTGACTTGGAGATTGCTTCGCTGGTTGGTCTGTCATGGCCGTGACCACCATCAAGGCCTAGCCGTGATCAGTTCTGCCTGTGAGGGTCTGGTTCAGTTGGCATGTCACGGCCGTGATGGACATCACGGCCTGGCCGTGACCAGTTCTGACTTTTCCATTCTTTGTTTTCAGCTCTACTCGATCATGGTCGTGATGGCTGTCACGGCTAGGCCGTGATGGGCTTTGTTTGGCTCATTTTCTTGAGAATTTTAATCCTCAATTCCTGCACAATAACACCACAAAACCGCCTTACCCGTTCCAAGGTAAAAACTAACCAAAATCAAATTAGAAATGCCTAAACTATATGAAAATGCATGCAAAATGTCAATGAAATCTGAGGTGAAATCACACTCATCAAACTACCCAAAGCTTAAGATTTTGCTTGTCCTAAATCAATCACTAAGGCCAGACAAGATAAACAATAAGATCATGGACAGTGAACCAAGAACCCGAGTAACTAATCCAAGTAACAGGCATATCCAAATAAGTACCCAAGAGACAATCAATTTCAAGTCCAATTAGAAGCTTAGGTTCCCTAAATTCATATCTCTCACTAATTCGGGCGCTCTTCTCACCTCACTCAAGTGTTTAAGGGTATATGACAATTCGCTCAATTTCATCAAGGAAGGTATTCTACCATAAGCTTGACTATTAACCAAATCTCTACTTTATTAATGAAAACACATAAGAATCAAGAGGTCTTTTATTTTGGTTGTAATGGGGCCATGGGATTAATTGCTAGGTGGGGAAATCAAGAAAGGGAAAATTCAAGAAGTCTAAACAAAATATCAAACAATGCAAAGCATGATAACCTTCTAACATACATTTTTGGACTTTAGTTCACTTCTCCACCTTTCTCTTCTTCTTTTTTTTCTCACTTTCTTTTTCTCATCCCCTTCTCCATTTTTTTTATTTGGAGAAGGGGAGATTTTCAACTTAAGAGAAATATTTTTCTGACTTTCTCATCCCACAATTTATTTTTCAAACTACCTTTTTGCCCTTTGTGCAATACTTTAAAAGGTCTCATACCAAGCATCATTCATCAAAATAATTCAAGATACCAAGAACAACATTTTATTCTATTAGGCTCAAAATTGGGCAACTAAGGGGTAGCGTTTAATCAATCAAATCTCAGAAGGCCAGAAAAATACCTAATGCCTCAATCATTTTCAAATATGTTTTCAAAAATTTTAAATTTCAAAACGGTTTCAAGTCAAGTTCTAGATAATACAATCCAAGAGGAATAAAACACTCAATCACAAAGAATGGGGTAGATTTAGTGAGTACCCCTTTTAGGCTCAAAAAATCTCACATTTAGTAGTTTAAAATCAATGAGAAACACAAATCCAAAGAACCACATGCTAATTATCAATTATCAAAAGATCATCTCAAGAATTTTTATTTTTAGCCTATCACAAGAATACGAAAAAATTGGGTTCAAAAATTCACTATCTCAATTTATTTGGCACAAAGTTCTCACAATTGGATGCATACTCTAAGCAAGGGTCAATCTAATCATGTGATTATGCAAAACTATGCCTATATGAATGCAACATGAAAAATGCAAAAATGAAAAAAATGCAAAAATACCCCTACCCCAAGCTTAAAAACTTACATTGTCCCCAATGTAAATAATCGAGTCAGAGAGAGGATAAAAATGGAACAACTCACCGAGGTGGTAGAGGGTGCCGGCTCACATGCCAGTCATAGAGCTGCTGGAAGACGTGTCATGACCGTGATACTCATCACGGGCAGGCCCGATCAATTCGGGTCTATAGAAGCTGACCTCTCATGGCCGTGACTTTCATCACGGCTAGGCCGTGATATATTCTGATTTTATTTTTCCTTCTCATCACGCTCGTGAGGGCTATCACGGCCTGGGCGTGATGACCTCTGGTTTCCAGCTTCTGGCCTATCACGATCGTGATCCTCTTCTGACTTCATTTTTTCATGCCCTTTTGCTCTTCCTTCCTTCATAAACTAAAAATACTTGGCAAAACCATCAATTAGTGATCTTTCTTCCCCTAAGCTTCTCAAATTATTCAAAAACAAAATTCAAAAACAAATGGAAAAGGGAAAGGAAACTTGGGTTGCCTCCCAAGAAACGCTTATTTACGATCTTAAGCTTGACCATACTTCTTTCAATCAAATGGGGTCGGCTGGGCTTGGAAGTTCAAGAACACCTCTCTTCCAAGGAAGTCCTTCAAAGAGCCTATTTTGTTCATATGGCCAATTGTGCTTTCGTTTTGCTCTTTTCACTTTGAGTTTCATGGCTTTACTCCCTTCCAGCGAAAGTTTTAACTCCACATGATGAGCAACTCCAACTTCATCACCATTTGGTGCATCATTTGTCATGCGAAGCTTCAGAGTTGCTTCCATGTTAATCTCTTCCTTCACCTTTGGAGGCATTATCTCAATCCTGCACACATGACTCTCAAAAGGAGGGTTGTTATATGAGTTAGTCAAATCAAAATCTACCCTACCTTCCTCTACATTTAAAGAGAGCTTGCCATTTTTTACGTCTATTATCGCTCCAGCTGTGGCCAAGAATGGCCTTCCAAGAATGATAGGGAATTTAGAATTCCCATTCATATCCAATACCATGAAATCAGTAGGAATGAAAAATTTCCCTACCTTTATAGGAACATTCTCTAGTATGCCTAGAGGAGTTTTAGTTGAGCCATCCGCAAATTGTAAATAGGATTTGGATGGACTCAATTTCTTGGTTCCTAACCTCTCAAAGATAGTAAGCGGCATCAAACTCGCACTAGCCCCTAAGTCACATAAGGCTTGGTCTACTTTCACCTCTCCAATTGAGCAAGCAATAGAGAAACTTCCTGGATCTTTTAGTTTATGAGGCATATTAGTTTTTATCATGGCATTGTGCTCCTCAATTAAGCTCTTAGTTTTTATTTCTACCTGATTTTTCTTGACCAACCTTTGTGGGAAAGGTATTGGGGGTTGGTAAGGTGGTGGAGGGACATACTTTGGCTCTATCTCTTCATCTTCGCTCATGTCCTCCTCACATTCCACATATTTTTCAACTACCCTAAGCTTATCATCCCTTAAGTATATAGCATTACAGTGCTCATTGGGATTAACTTCGGGTTGTCCTGGAAACGTACCCTTAGTTCTAGAGTATGTACTAGCTTGTTGTGCAATCTGAGTTTCTAACATCTTATTATGGATGGCTAAGTTATCTACCTTAGATGCTAACTCTTTTATTGTCTCATTGACTGCCCTACCTTGTTGTCTAAACTCTTCATTTTTCTTTGTTTGAGTTTCAACAAAATTTTCCAAAAGAGACTCAAGTTTAGACTTTTGTACCTGAGGATACCCCGATGCGGGTTTCCTATTACCTTGGCCTTCCTGGAATTCGTGGTTCAACGTGTTGTTGTAGTTCCCGTAGGAGAGATAAGGGCTATTCTTCCTTCCTTGGTTGTAAGAATTTGGGGGAACATAGTTTGGCAACTTCGGGTTCGTGTCATAGAAGTTATGACAAGAGTTCACTTGTTCCCCGAAGCACCGGATCCAGGAGCAATACCATGTGGGCACTCCATTATGTCATGTCCCTGCATTCCATAAATCTCACAAACAATATTAGTAGCACCTATTGAACTCACATTAGCCTTTTCAAGCTTATCAAAGCGTTTATTCAATAAGTCAAATTTAGACATAATTAGATCAGTGCTATTCATTTCAAACTTACCCCCCGAAAGCTTTTTCGGGTTATTACCTCTTTCTGAACCCCATTGGTGGTAGTTGGTGGCTACGTTTTAATGATATTGAATGCTTCAGTCAGAGGTCTATTCATAAAGGCTCCACTAGCTGCGGAGTCAAGTGACACCTTCGAAAAGTAATCCAATCCGTTGTAGAAAGTATGCACTAACAACCACCTCTCGAGTCCATGATGTGGGCAAGACTCTAGCAATCCCTTGTAACGATCCCAAGCTTCGGATAAGCATTCTCCGTCCTTTTGGAAGAAGTCGATGATCTGAGTTCGTAGGTAAGCAGTTTTGGATGGAGGGAAGAATTTCTCCAAGAATGCCTACTCCAGTTGGTCCCAAGTTGACAACGTATTAGCGGGCACTTGCTTCAACCAAGCCTTAGCCTTTCCAGTCAGAGAGGAGGGGAATAACCTCAAGCGAATAGCATCAATCGTGGCACCATGAATTTTAATTGCATCGGTGAACTCCAAGAATGTCTCCACATGATCAGTCGGGTCCTCCGAGGGTAATCCTCCGAATTGATGTTGCCTAATCATGATACTTAGCATAGGCGGTATAGTGTAGTTCTTCGCCTCGATTTCTGACCTAGCAATCCCAGTTCGCAAACCCCTAGCATTTGGGGCTACGTAGTCCTTCATTGGTTTGGTATCCGGTATATTCGCCATGAGTGGAATGGGAATCAACCTCTCCCTCTCTCTTTTTCTTTGTAGTCTCCTACGTCTATGAAAGGTCCTTTCGATTTCGGGGTCAACCTCAATAAGGTTTCCAAGACTTAGGGATCTTTGCATAAAAGAGAAAAACACCTATAAGAGAGAGATAGATACTAAAAAAAAGAAAAAGAGAAATATAAAAAAAAAAGAATTTTTTTTAAATAGAAAAAATAAAAAAATAATAAAGAAAAAGTCCAGAAAAATCAATTTAAAAATTAAATTGAGATTCAAGAAAGCACAGTTCCCCGGCAACGGCGCCAAAAACTTGATGTGGACTCTGACAAGTGTACCGGATTCGTCGTCAAGTAATAAAAAGATCGATCCCACAGAGACCGTGATCTCAAATAACAATTAATTATTAAATCAATTAAACTGTACTATATAAAAAAAAAAAGGATTTGGAAAAGATTTGATTTTTGTCATAAGAACTAACTAGAAAATCAGATATTTAAGAATGCAATTAATTAAAATAGGAAAGTAAATCAATTAGGGGTTTTTCAAATCAAAAGAGATTCTTAGGAATTGGGTTACCAACAAGATTGTTCATGTTACCAAATTGACTACCCCTTGTTAATTATCAAATTAGCTTTGAAGGCGAATTTATCCTCAATAAGTTAATGTTCCCTCTCGGGTTACAAAAACCGTTCCCAATTAAACCAACCCCTACTCTCGTGGTAGTCAAATTTAAATTGAAACCTTTAAGCTTTGTGACAATTCGTGAACCCTCGAAGGACCGCTTCTAACTCTCGTGATTTAAGTCCTAAGTTTGATCCCTATAGATTTGATACCTAAGTTCACCGCTAGGTTCCTCCTTAGAGTATCTACGACAAGCAAATAAGTGGCCACCGAATTTACGAATAATTAAAGCAATAGGAAATAAATCGAAAGCAAAATCGAAATTAACAAGAAACCAAACGTCAATTCGTCACCATAAACAAATCTTGGGCATATCCCCAATCCCTAGAAATAAAACTACTACTCAAGCATTGCCATGGTCATGGCAAGCTTGATTAACAAAAACATGAATGAAAACCTAAGAGAAGAGAAGAAGAAGAAGAAGAAGAAGAAGAAGAAGAAGAAGAAGAAGAAGAAGAAGAAGAAGAAGAAGAAGAAGAAGAAGAAGAGAAATCCTAATTTTGCCTAAGGTAGCAGCCCAAAAATCCTCCTATTTTCGAGACTAATTGTTCTATTTATAGAGTAGGGTAACTTGAATCCCAAGCAATTACAAAATCAGGTTAAATCGGGTTTTAAAATCTCAGATATTGCGTGTCACGGCCGTGATGCCTGTCACGGCCAAGCCGTGATGGGTTCTGACTTGGAGATTGCTTCGCTGGTTGGTCTGTCACGGCCGTGACCATCATCACGGCCTAGCCGTGGTCAGTTCTTCCTGTGAGGGTCTAGTTCAGTTGGCATGTCACGGCCGTGATGGACATCACGGCCTGGCCGTGACCATTTCTGACTTTTCCATCCTTTGTTTTCAGCTCTACTCGATCATGACCGTGATGGCTGTCACGGCTAGGCCGTGATGGGCTCTGTTTGGCTCATTTTCTTGCTTTTCAAACTCCATCTTCATGCAAGCTCCATCATGTTAATCTTGAGCATTTTAATCCTCAATTCCTGCACAATAACACCACAAAACCGCCTTACCCGTTCCAAGGTAAAAACTAACCAAAATCAAATTAGAAATGCCTAAACTATATGAAAATGCATGAAAAAATGTCAATGAAATATGAGGTGAAATCACACTCATCAGCTGACAAGAAATCATCTAAAGGATCTGTCTCAAAAGCTCTCAAAGTAGATGATTCTTCAGAAGAATCTGAGGAATCAAATGAGGATGACTCTGATGATGAGGATGATGAACTTTCTCTTTTCACTAGAAAGATGAAAAATGTAACACCCTGCTTCTCATTTAAGTGCTTTTATTTATGTTGTTTAGTTGGTTGAGGGCTTAGTGAAATTTTTGGTTCAAAAGTCCCTTTCTGGTGCATGAGCACGCTCGTGCTCAATAGCCAGCACGCCCGTGCTTGAAGGCTGAAGTGTTCAACTTTTAAGTTGAGCATGACCATGCTCAACAGTGAGCACACCCGTGCTCAATAACTGGACGTGCCTCGTAGGTGCTAAGTCAAGCATGCCCGTGCTCAAGGAGGAGCTCGACCATGCTCGAGTCTGTGCCTTTATAAACAGAACAGTGATCGAGGGTTTATGTCATAAACCCTATTGTGACGATAGCAGTCACCTTAGTGCGGCAACAACCCTTTTCTTCCTTATCTTCTCTACACATATTGCTTTGTTGGAGTTTTGGAGACTTGTGGGAGCATCTAGTTCGTCGGTGTTGATCGCTATGGGAGAAGAATAGTTTATACACTAGGCTAGGGAGTACCATAAGATGAGGGGTTCCCATAGCCCCGTTTATTGTTGTTATAATGTTATTGATGCCATGATCTTCCTGGTTGTATGATCGAATTGTTTATATGTTTAATTAGATTAATTGGTATACCTATTTGTTATAATTATTGAGTTGTTCATGATATGGTATGCCTATTGAATTGTCCCGTGCCATGAGTTTGGTATGAATGCCTATGTTATGGATGTTGTTGTTATGATATGGATTATGTTGAATGTTGGTTGGCTGATGTTGTTAACACGTTGAATATGTTAATAAGACTCTAATTGGTTTAATTTGGGACTCTTAGTTAACATGGGAATTAAGGGATTTATTCCCAAATGCTTCATAAGACATGAACTACGTTAGTCAGGGGTGAGGTTTCATGCCGAATGTTTTAGTTAAGACCCTAGGATCTGATTTGAGAGAATTAGGGAGCCTAAACTCCAAGAACACGTTGAATTCTGCCCAGAATAGTATGGCCCTGCCCAGGAGCATGGTCGTACTGAACAGGGAGCACGACCGTGCTCCCAGTTAAATTATGGAAGGCAAGTCGTGCATTGAGCACGGCCATATATGATAGTGAGCACGACCGTGCTCCACTTAAATGGCAGCACGACCGTGCTAGAGTGAGCACACCTGTGCTCCCCTTACTGGTCAGAAACTGAAACTAATGAATTAAAGGGGTGTTTCACTTCGATTATCCCCAAACGAGGTAATAATACACTAATCGAATGATAACAAGTTAGAAAATCTAATTTATAGACTAATTAAGATGACCAAGACCAATAAGCTGGTTATGACGGTACTCGATGGGTTACCACACGTTGTTACGCTTTGGTGCTTTTTAGCCAAAGTGGCCTCGATGCTTTATGGTCGAGGTGTTGTTATGTTGGACCTTGGTGCTTTTTGGTCAAGGGGACCTTGACCCCACGGTTTGGGTCTAAGGTGTTGATATTGATGATGGTGGTAAGTCTTGGGTGCTTTTTGGCCCAAGCAAAGGAGGTGGTTGCCTTCTGTGTTGTTGTGCTCACGCATTCATACGTTGGAGTTGATTAGTGGGGGTTGTTCAACATAGGGAAGGTCGTCCTAGTTATGATGATCTGGCCCAAGTCTCGGGTGATTCACCCATGGTTTGGTGAACCGTGCGCCCCCGAGGTGGTTCCACCATGGTTTGGGGAACAGTTGGTGTTGGTGCTTTTTGGCCAATACGGATATGTAACTCCGATGTTGACTTCCTGAGATAGTTGGATCCACATGCATAACGGAGTAGCGGAGTAGGTGTTACACCGCATAGCATCTTTTAACTGTTGACTTGTAATATGTAAATGATGATGTATGATGTTTGCTGTTATGCCTGATATGATGTATGTTCATCTTATTCCCTATTCCCATGCCGTTGTGTTTACATGATTTCTTACTCCATGTTTTCCTGTTCTGTTGTTGTATGTATCTCTTGTGCAGAGGACGGTGAGCAGCCAGTGGAGGAGTGACTCTGAAGAGTCGCGACTCTAGTTAGGATGCTTAGTTATAGTTGTTAGTTTTGTTTATTGGTTTTCAGTTGTATTCCGAGGATTTATTTCGGAACGGTTATACCATCTTTGTATGTGACATCGGGGTTGGGTTATGTTTCTATTTGTGTTTGTTTATGTTTCATATTTTTAAAAACTACGTTATTTCCGCGTTGTTTATGTTGATATGTGAAACCTTTTTGTCCAAGTTTTATTTTATTCAAATAAATGCATGCATGTTTTATAATCACCTCTTCTAAGTGAATGCTTTATATTAACATGCGGGGTAGAAGGGTGTCACAAAAAAGCTCTGGAAGAAAAGAAACTTTATAAAGGACAAACCTTTCAGGTAGTTCCACAAAGAAAAACACAACAAAGATGGTGGATCTAATGACAGAAATGCCATTGTGAGCTATCAATGCAAGAAGCCTGGTCACATCAAGGCAGAATGCCCACAACTCAAGAAGCAACCTCCCAAGAAGTTCTTCAACAAAAAGAAAAAGTGAATGATAGCCACTTGGGAAGATCTTGATGAAAGCTCCAGTGAAAGTGAAGGAGAGGAGCTTGAAGCAAATCTCCATCTTATGGCAGATACTGATTCAGAATCAGAAACTGAGGTACATTCTGAACTTGAGAAATTGAATGATGCCTATGATGAACTATTGGAAGAATCCAACTATATATCTAAAGCTTTCAAATCCCTCAAGATACAGTATGTTAAACTCTTAAATGAGTATACACAGAAATCTCAAGAGTGTGAGAAGTTAGTTGAAGAGAATAGTAGGCTTAAGACTGAAATTTTTAAAGCTAAGATCTCGGTTAAAACTTTATCTTCTGAAGAAGTGATTAAACTTCAACAGAAAGTATAAGAGCTCACTTTAGATCTTTTCAAGTGTGTTAATGGTAGAGATAATCTGACTACAATTTTTCAGAAGCACTCCCTTAACAAAGAAGGTATAGGTTATTCCAGTCAAGCACATCATAAAGGATCAACAAAGTTCTCAAAAATAACCGTCAAATCCGTGTCAGTTAGTTTAAATAAACCTATATGTACCCACTGTGGAAAAGCTGGACATATCATGTCTAAGTGTATCCACAAAAAGATAAGGAAGTCTTCACAGACTCCATTTTCTAACAGAAAAGGACCCAAGAAAATATGGGTACCTAAGTCCATGATCATTCCTGTTGCAAACATGCTTAACAGGACAAAGCAAACACCTATCATGGTACTTGGACAGTGGATGCTCGCGATATATGACAGGAGAAAGGTCTATGTTCCTAGACCTCCAACCTAAGAAAGGTGGACATATAACATTTGGTGGTAACCAGAAAGGAAAAGTTGTTGGTGTAGGGAACTATCAGATCTAGAAGATGATATTGCAGGTATTGAACTTAATCCTGTGGTGGAGGAATCTTCAGACAAGTCAAAAGTAGACGTGTCTGAAAATCAAACAAGTGTTGATACGTCTGTAACTCAGAATGAGAAGAAAGATTGGAAATTCAAGACCTATCATCCAAAAGATCTAATCATTGGAAGACCATCTCAAGGAGTTGGAACCAGATCTGCTTTCAATGAAAATAACAACATGGCCTTCATATTAGATTTGGAACCCAAAAAGATTGAAGAAGCCATACAAGATGAAAGCTGGATTCTAGTCATGCAAGAAGAACTGAACCAGTTCAAGAGAAATGATGTTTGGACTTTAGCTGCATGTCTATAGATCTACTACTATCTAATGAATGGAATCAAATAAATGGATAATGTAACGATATAGGAAGAATTATCCTCCCTTCTAAATGTCTACTCGTGTGGCTCGTGGGAGCCAAATGTTCTGACCAGATTCCGACTACTCAGAATCAGATTGGAACTTGATGTGAATTGCATGAGTCAAATATATTTCAGCTTGACAGAATGACATTCTGGTCCTACGTATCCCCCATAAGAGAAATCAAAGCCGACGTAGTTCTATATTCTATACCTGAAAGAACAAAGCTAAAACAATAATGTCTCTACTAAAACTGTCACTTTATAAGTCTTTCTCAAGTGAAGTCAAGGTGTCTTCTCTTGTTTCCTCTTCTTCCTTTTATAGCCAGTTATAGGATATAATCGGTTATGATTTAGTGGTCATCATCCCACGGTTTCCTTTGTTAATGGCCAGTTGCTATGATTCTGAGGATCTCGTACACCATTATTAAGTTTTTTTTTTTCAATCAACAATAGTGTGCAAAGGCATCACAATAAGGAAAAAATTCCAACTAGGTTGGCACCTTAGACCTTACCTATCACTTGCAGCACACTAAATTTATTAAAAAAGAAGAAAACAATACACAAAGAATTGGGGCGACTATGCCAAAACCTAACCAAAGGAAATTATCTGAATCTAAAATAAGGAAGACTGAATCTATTGCGATTAAATTCCTCCAAAACAAATCTAGGAGGAGAATTTCACCAATTAAAACCTTGAGAAGTAATTCCAAATGAAGCTAGCCTATCAGCACAAGTATTCCCTTCTCTATAAATATGAGATGAGTAAAAACGCATCCTCTTAGCCAAGTCTAAATTTTTTTCCAATGATTCCTTATGGTCCAAGGAACTAAGTCAAAATGCTTTATAGCCTTCAGCACTAACAAAGAGTCACACTCAAGCCACAAACTATGCCAACTTTTCACATAAGCCAGCTCAATTGCTAACATTGCAGCTACCAATTCAGCATAAAGAGAGGATTTGATCCCAAGATGACCCGAGAAACAGCCTAAGAAGGCACCACTGGAGTCTCTAAAAATGCCACCAGCCGCAGCCAAACCTGGATTACCCTTAGAGGATCCATCAGTGTTACATTTGTTCCAAGAGCTAAGAGGCTTGTACCATATAACTTCAATAATTGCTGGAGCTTTGGAAGGATGGAAAGGGATATTAAACTGCTTCAGAATATTGAACTCAACCATATTGTTAGAGCAGCAACCTTTTGATTGAGATCCTGAGACAAAAATAGCAGCCTTAATCATTGAAATGATTCTATGCAGATCATAAGACTTATTTTGGAACCTCAACTGATTGCAAACCAGATAAACCAAACTATGTGAATAATAGTGGACATAATCACATCTTTAACCTGAGCATTCCATTGATTAGCACAAACTGAAATGATTGAGAGGATAGAGGAATGATCCAAGCTTTGCTGCAACAAATTTTCCAACCAATTCCAGAGAAATATGGCAAAAGAGCAAGAGTGAAAAAGTTGGTTGGAGGTCTCCAAATCCCTGCCACAAAGGCTGCACATAGAGACATTAGTGTAGCCTCTATGCTGCAACTTCTCATCTGTAGGCAGTTTTCCAAGCAGTTGCCTCCATACAACAAATGATCTAGAGGGGGGGATGTTTGACTTCCAAATTTGCTTACCCCAAGAAACAGGTTGTTCCACCATTCTAATGAAATTAAAAGCCTCTTTGAAAGTAAGGGAGCTTGATTCATTCTGCTTCCAGACTAGCTTATCATCATGACTTTCAGCAGGAAGCACAATCTGCTGAATTTGAGAAGCTATGACAGGGAAGTTTTCTGAAAAAAATAGTAGGAATTTGCCACACACCATGACTGATAAAGTCTGAAACCAGAACCTTTAACAAAGGAGAAGCAGGGAAGTCAAGCAAATTGCAGATAGGAGCATCTAACCAGTAGTCAGTCCAGTACATGATCCTGCTGCCATTCCCTAAACACCACCTGCTACCTTCCAAAACAGCAGCAAAATGACATCTAATAGAAGTCCATATGGAAGACTTGGCATATTGAACTGCAAGAATGCCATTCCTATAGAATCTAGCTTTAAGAAGCCTAGCCCAATGATCATACATTCCAAGCTAATTTCGGTAAAGCAGCCTCATTGATAGATCTGAGAGGCTTAACACCAATCCCACCTTCATCATAAGGGAAACACATCTTGGTCCAAGAAACAATGGCTAGCTTTCTTGTATTAATATCCCGAACCAAATGAAATTTCTAGTCCACTTGTCCAAAGACTTGAGAAGAGACTTAGGCCAAGAATA
Source organism: Sophora flavescens (assembly GCA_030762895.1). Lineage (NCBI taxonomy): Eukaryota > Viridiplantae > Streptophyta > Magnoliopsida > Fabales > Fabaceae > Sophora > Sophora flavescens. The sequence continues at coordinate 22,845,269 of CM061065.1, forward strand.
AACATGAAAGCTATAAGAGACCATACCATAAATAATGGACTTGACCAATTCTACTCTTCCCACTATGGACAAAGAATGACCCTTCCAAGATGCCAATTTTGTCTTAATTCTGTCCATTATGGGAAGCAAATAACCAGACTTAGGCTTGCCTTGAAATATTGGAACACCAAGGTAGGTGAAGGGCAATCTGCCAAGAGGAACCATAAGGAATTGACTAATCTGAGCAGCTCTAAATGCAGAAATAGACCCTGCAAACATTATGCATTTGTTCAAGCTCAAAACCTGACCTGATGCATGCTCATAATCCTTGAAAAGGTTCATCAAGTTGGACAGGTTTTTCTTGGTTCCTCTACAAAAAATCATGATGTCATCTGCATACATGACATGAGTAGGAGCTGAAACTGATCAGGTGCCTGCCATTGATTTCAAGAAACCATCATTGGCAAGCAAAGTGAAGCCTCTACTAAAGGCATCTTCATCTAGGCAAAAAAGAATTGGAGACAGTGGATCTCCCTGTCTAACCCCTCTTTTGCAGCTGAAAAAGCCAGCTAAATGGCCATTAACTGAGATAGAAAGCCTAGCTGAGTTGAGAATTGTCCTTATCCAGCTAATAAAAGTTTGACTGAAACCAAAATGATCCAAAACTGAAATCAGGAAATCCCAGTCCATTGTGTCAAATGCCTTTCAGATGTCCAATTTTAAAGCTACATTTCCTCCAAAAGCCTTATGATCTAGCATGTTTATTGCCTCAAAAGTGATGCAAATGCATTCAGTTATATGTCTACCCCGGATGAACCCTCTCTACTGATCAGAAATCACCTTAGGAGCAATCATAGCAAGTCTGTCTGCCAAAACTTTGGTAATCACCATAAACTGAAAATTTTCCAAAGCAATCGATCTATAGCCTTCAATCTTATCAGCACTAGGGAACTTTGGAATCAATGCAATGATGTTAGAGTTCATATTAGGAAGGATCCAACCAATTTTGAAGAATTGGAGCACAAAGCTATATACATCAGCACCAACTATGTCCCAAAAGGATTGGAAGAAATTACCACTGAAGCCATCAGGTCCAGGGGCACCTGAGTCATTCATAGAGAATACAGCGGATTTAACCTCGTCAATAATTGGCAAAGCAGTTAGCATGGCATTATCATCCCTTGTAACAAGAATTGGAATGACTTTGCTAACAAAACCATCATCATTACAGCAGTTTTGAGAGGCATAGAGAGATGTGAAATAACTTAAAGCATGTTGCTCAATGTCTGACTGATTGTCCAGAATATCCTCTCCATGTTTCAGCATATTCATTTGTCTTGAGGAGTGTCTGATTTTGGTCAGCTTGTGAAAAAATGAAGTATTCATGTCTCCACCGGTAAACCAATTCACTCTGACTTTTTGTCTCCAGAAATCTTCCAGATATGACAAGGCTTGTTGTAATTCTTTTTCAGCAATCAGCTCTTGGTCATTTAACTCATCAGAAAATCTAGTTGAACTAATTTCTTGCTGAATGGAATCCAACTTAATCTGAGCATCCTCCACCATGGACTAAGTCACCTAATAGTCGTACTTTGAACTCCTCATTCGTTTTCCTGATAGATAGGTAAGCTATTAACCGCCTAATAAAACTTAATTATGATAGCTTGGTTTACTAAGTGTTTGGTGGCCTAAGTCGGTTTTATATTTAGGTGCTATAAAAGTGTTACTAGATACAGCCGAACTGATTACCTAAGATCCTAGAATAATCCGGGATCTTTATCTCTTAGCCTTATGCCAGCTCAGTAACTACTCGACGTGACTTAGCCGAGTAATTCTAGAAATCATCCGAGCCACATAATCAAGCTAAGGTTTTAATGTCAACTATTCGATAACCGTGGTCATATATCTTGGGTAATTCAGGGGAGATTGTTGGAACCAAAGTGGTTATGGTTAAATAATCTCTTAAGTTTTGATGTTAACAAAAAGATTAAATTTGTATGCCAAAGTTATGTTGTGAACCAACTTATCTACTCTAGTATGTAGGACTGTTTTGATTATCGTTAGACGAGGAAACTAGTCTCTAAAGTTTCTTAGGAAAGTCCAAAAAGCATCGTTGGTCCAAGCTATGTTCGCTAGACGAGCCTTAAAAGTCATCTAGTAAAGAATTAGTCTAAAACAGAAACGCTAGACGAGTCGCTAAAAATTAACTAAGCGTGAGAAGCGCTAGACGAGGTTATAAGTCTATCGAGGAAAAGAACAAGTCCAAAGACTTGTAGTCAACCCGAGAAAAGTATAGACGACCTTATAAGTGGAGCCCCCGATAAGAGCTAGAAGAGTAAAGTTACATTAGTCTATCCGGAAGAACCACTAGACGTGATATCAGTAGACTACCTAGTTTTCTCTTTAGTTCCATAGTGAAAATGCACATCCAAAGACGTATCTCTTTGAACCCATCTAGGCAACGAATTTATTTCAAATGATTGTTTATTTAATTCGAATGCTTTCATGGCTCCTTCTTATGTTATTTCAATCGTTTATACTTTGTTTCTTGGAAAGAGAAACATTGTACCGTCTTTTAAACAAAAACTTTGTACTCTGACACAAGATGATGTAAAGTTAACTTAAGTACAAAGAAGGAAAGACAAAAGGCTACTTTCGAGTACAATAGAGAAGTGACAGAACCATTTCGAGCTTTCTGATAACCAAAAGTTCTTTTCTAAAGATCACATACCAAGTTATCAGACTCAACGGATCTTAGCATTTAATGCTATCTCTAAGCGGATATTTCTTAAAGACCGTTGAAGAAGAAAGAGCTCAAGCTAAAGACCTTCTATAAATACTGGACGAGCCCAGTGAAGAAGCATGATCGAACTTGACAAAAACCACAACAAGCTCAAATATTTGAAAGTGCCAAATCTCTGTCAAACTTTATCTCGATTACTTTGTAATCCTTGATATTAATCTTTCATACCCCTCACACATAGTGAGTTACTAGATCAAACTTTTTATCTCTTAAGTTAGAGAGAGCCTGAAGAGGCTTGACTGGAAAAGAATACTTGTTAGCCTGAAGAGGTGTTGAATACTTGTAAGTTGTAAGGCTGGGGGGGGGGGGGTTAAAGAATACTTGTAAAACTATTGGATTATAGTAAAGAAAACCTTCAAGTAGAAGGGACTGGACGTAGCTCTTGGTTGGAAGATAGTCAACCAGGATAAAACATCTTTGTAAATCTTCTATCCCAATCTCTTTATAGTTTTCGTTTATACTAACTGTGGGGACTTGATTATGAGTTTGTTAACTCTTCTAAAAAGGCTTTTATAGTGTGTTTATTTCATTGCTTGCTTGCTAAAAGGTTTTAGAAAGGATTTTAGAAAAACTGTTAAGAAACACAATTCAACCCCTTCTTGTGTTTCCCTGTGTCAGCTTCATTGTGTACTAATATAAATGCACGTTACAAGTTAGGAGCATCATATAGTCAGCAACATACAATCATAGAAACATATAAGCCAGCCTAAATTGTACTATATAGTCAAAATGAACTTCTGTCTAGAGTGAGTGTGGTCATGTCAAGCTCTCATCGGGCTAGCTGCAATATATATTAATGCTGCTTATCATGCAAGCAACCAGAAAAACAATTCCCTCACCCTCTAGGGGTTCGAGAAGTGAGCAGGAGTATGAGTGTTCATTAATTCGGACCTACCCGATGAACTTGAGAATCCGAACCGAACCAATTAAATTAGTTCAGATTATTCTGGTGTTCAGATCCGAACCGAACCAATTAAATTGGTTCATATTATTCTAGTATTCGGATACGAACCAAACCAAATCCGATGGTAATTAGTTTGGTTCTCGGATTCAAGGATTCTGGATCCGAACTGAACTAATTGCTATATTTTAATATTTATATTTATATTTATATTTTTAATATTTATATATTTTTAATGTTCTAATAGTCTAATGTTTTTATATTAAATATATTTTATATATATAATTTGATATTTTATATACTTAATATTTATATATTTTAAATAAATTTAATATTTCTCGAGTCCGATCCGAACCGACCCGTTTTTGAATGGTTTGGTATGGTTCGGATTTTCTGAAAAAAATTTTTTGCAAATCTTAACCGAACCGAACCAATTGATTTTGATTGGTTCAGATTTGTTTTTTATATAAATCTAAACCAAACTGACCCGTGAACACCCCTAAGCAGGTAAATGGAAATTAAGAGGTTAGTGACACGATATGATCGACAGGGATTGCCACATGCACCCAGTATTCTCCATCAAAAGTCATTGTATAAGTAGGAAAATCTATGACCCAATTACCTGCCCTAAATTCCAAACATGCTTCCGAAAGTTCATTATTGTTGTCCAACTATAGATAAAATTTATTATTTACATACAAAATACTAAACAAAAGGATTGAGATTACATTTATCATAAAAAGGAAAAGCAGTAAATGTAATCAAAATATAAAAAACAAATAAGTAATATTTAAAAGTTTCATTTAAAGAATTTAATATAACAATCGAATTAAACTACATATTATAACATTTAATTTAATTATCTTATCATTAATAAGGTTATGCATGTGACATGAAGAAGTTGGAGACCTAATAACAATTCTACTCCATGGAGATTCTTTTACTTGAGGTGCGTTCGGGAAAACATGTTCTGTACCATTGGTTAAAACAAGTGCAATCTCATTAATAAATTTTTCTACAATACCCGACCTATGGAACACTCCACAAGTGATCATGAATAGATTTAATGACTAGTCGAGATAGCCCTATTGGGTTTTCGGGGCCACGACACAAGAGAGCGACCACGTGGCCACTTGTGGGATTCCGAACACAGATTCTCTAAGATCAGTTAGACCTCCACTATCTCAATTCTCGCCTTGCACTGTGGCATGACATACTCTACTCAAAAACATTTTTCATACAAATCAAATGCCTATACAATTATGATGATGTATAGTTTCATTTAATCTTCAGCCCCAATCGATATTTTGATTGCATAATATATTTTGGTGTAGAACTTTCTACCTTCATTCTTTTATGCGGATCTTAAAAATATATTCTATCATACTAATCTCACTCAGATCAATACTTTTAAATTAGGGAAAAAAACATATCAAAGTCGGCCATTCATTATTTTTATTATATTATTTTTTATTTTTATTTTTTTAAATGGTGAAATGTATAAATATGAATAACATACACTAACTAAAACAATAAGGCTAAGGTGACCTTCATAGCCTGAAAGCGCCTATTACATCATAGATTGTTCACAAATCTTTCCACGGTATGCGCAAGATAATCAGCAGATAGGTAAATAGGCGTTGACACATCCGGTCAAGCCTTTCATTCAAATTAGTTGTGACTTCGATTCCTAGATCTCTCATGTTGGTAGGTAATATATAAATTTCACAATAAATCATCGTTGATGTTGGTGATATTTCCTGGCCTTGCAAGAGGGCGTGCCTTCCCCCAATCTAAACTTTAATTCATCCAAAAAAAAAAAATGGAGAAAATTCAAATGATAATTTTTATATTTAGAAATCATCCTCTTAAAATTCTGATCCCTGCTTTTAGTTTTCGTTATAAGAAATCATAGGTAATTAAGAGGCTTAACTCTTAGTAATTATTTGAATGAAAGCTTTATGTAAAATTTAATATAAATTTTTCAACTCAACGCAAAAATTACTTTTTATAACTTCTAGTCAAAATTACATTTGAGAGGAGGCAAAATCAATTTTGTAGCTATCCACCGTGAAACCAAACATGGACAAATAGATGTCTTTTCATTTGGGAGAACTTTTTACTCACATAAAATAATATTTTAACTTTAACAAAGCACGTCTACGACGGTGGTTCACGGTGACGAGAAAAGAGAGTTGGTGTGGTGATTAGGCGGTGCTACGACGGTGGTTCATGGTGAGCCTTGAAGTTCTGTCGTCGGTAGGGGTGAGAATAGGTCAGGTCGCTCGTCGGGGGCCTACGACCTAGCCTATTTAAGGCCTAGCTCAGCCTAATCTATTTAGTAAAAATGTCAGGTCAAGGCTTTATAAAAAGCCTATATAGATAAATAGGTCAGGCCTAAGACTTTTAAAAAAGCCTACTAGGCCTATCAGGCTGACCTATTTAACACATACACACATATAAATATATATGTATAATATATTATTTACATTATTCATAATATTTAAAGGTAAAGGCCTATTGGCCATGTAGTGACCTACTTTCCTATTTATTTGTGAATGACGAGTGACTTATTTATTAGTATATGTCTACCAACTTCTTTGTCATTAGAGACGTACGAGTCTATTTACAAGAGAAGGACTGTGACCTATTTACTAATGGAGACATATTTAAAGGTCTTGTTGATAAGTAGGCTTTTAAGTATGCTTTCAGGCTAAGTCAGACTTTAAAGTAGGTCAGGCTCAGACTTCGTGATTGAAACACAGGCCAGTTCTAGGATTATCAGGGCCTAGCTCGACCTAGCCTATTTCCATCATCAACGACTGAAAGGTTTGTTTTCTTTTCTCTTTGTGCTATTATCATTAATTTCGACCTTTTCCACCAAGAACTGTGCTGAAGGATATTTTTATTTTTGGGTTCCTTGGTTGCTCCAAAAAACTACCAAGTTATTATGATCTTTTTGTTTTGATCAATGAATATTTATCAAAAACTATGTCCGGGACTTTGGTAGTTTATTTTACAGGTTTGCTATTTTGACACAAAATGCCGGACAACATACGTACATCGTATGAACAGTCTTGCACAAAGGGCATCGTAGAGACTGATCTTGCGCATCAGAGTACGCTTTTTTTTTTTTAAATTTAAATTTTTTTTGTAAATAAATTTTTTGATTAAGTATGAGCATTCACCACATATTTGAAGGCATTCACCAGATAATCTAAGGCATCCACAAGCTAATTTAGTATAGGCATTCACCACATATTCGAAGGCATTCACCAGATAAGTGAACTAAGTTCACCAGATAATCTAAGGCATCCAAAACTCGGTTTTAGTATGTGCATTCACCAGATATTCGAAGGCATTCACCAGATAATTGAACTACGTTCACCAGATACTCTAAGGCATCCAAAACTTGGTTTTAGTATGAGCATTCACCACATATTTGAAGGCATTCACCAGATAATTGAACTACGTTCACCAGATAATCTAAGGCATCCAAAACTTGGTTTTAGTATGGGCATTCACCACATATTTGAAGGCATTCACCAGATATTTGTACCCCGTTTACCAGATATTGACACATACTTAATCAAAAAATTTATTTACAAAAAAAATTTAAATTTAAAAAAAAAACGTATGAACAGTGCCGATCAAGATGCGATTCGATAAAGGCCATGCGGCGGCACTGTTCATACGGTGTATGTATGTTGTCAAATTTTCTGTGTCAAAATATCATTTCTGTTTATTTTATCCGCATCTCTTACATTTGATTTCTTTTATATATACTTCAATAGTCCATTATATTATAATAACAACTTTTATATAACATGAACAAGTTATAGTGTTTGGTATTTCATTTTCAAATTATAGGTTGAATTATCATAGCAACATTCTATTAAAAAATAACAATAATATCCATTTATTTTTTCCCCCTCCAACTACTATTATCAATAAATTTACATTTAATTTTTTTTGACCAAAATAAATTTACATTTATATACTTTTTATATTGTATAAACATTATGATTAGAGGTGTTCACAGATTGGATTAGATCGATTTTGAACTAAAAAGTCATCCGATCCAATGATGAAAACATCGTGCGGTTTAGATTGGATCGGTTTGCTTCCTTAAAAAAATCTGGTCTGATCCAATCCAATCAAATGCGGTTTGGATTGGATTGGATAATTTGGTTTTTGTGATTATACTTTATTTTTTTTCTAATGTCAAGTGTCATTTCTACTTATTTAATAATGGATAAAAGATAACCTTCGTTTTAATTTAGGAGTTTGAGAAGAAAAAAATTATTGATATTTTTTAGCACGTTCTTTTATATTAATTCTCTATACCTACTCCCACTTATCCTATTTTTTTCCTTGAATCGACTACAAATAAATTGTAGCTAATTATTTTTCAAATGTACTTAATTGTTTTCCTATTTTTCATGATTACTCAATCAAATATATATATGCTATGCATCAAAACTTTTAGTAAAATATAACTTCAAGACATTAATATTTATTCTAAATAGTCTTATATATGTCATTCCAACAAAAATATTAAAGAGAATGAGGGACATAAAAGTATGAAGAATAATGTTTAAGTATGAGTAATACTATAATTTCAAAAATAATAGTATATGTATATAATAGATCGATTTGGATTAGATTTCACTATAGGATCCAAAATCCGATCCAATCCAATAAAAAATTATGGTTTTTTCGGTTTGTTCGGTTTTTGATTTTTCGATTCAATATTTATGGTTTAAATCGGTTTGGATAGGTTGATGAACACCCTTAATCATGATATACCCGTGCATGCCATTTTGGAATCCAGGGATGAATGTCTCTATTTTTTTCGTTTTGAACTTACAATGAGAAGTGTAGCTTTGGCCACTAATCTTATATATCTTTTTTGTTGTTTTCTAATTATACTAATTTTATGCATGTTGTACTATTTCATTTTTTTATTTGCAACATATTTCTGTATTATATCCTATTAATTTTATGCATGTCAATTTTTTTATTTGATTTGATCAATACCGTCCAATCCGTACGTTTCACGGGTTACACACTAGTTTTATAATGTAGCTACATTTTTTTTGATACAATATAATATAGCTACACTTTAAATATTATTGTGTCTGCATACTGCATTTTTTATGGAGAAGTGTTTTTTCAACACACATCTTGAGATACTTCCAGCGACATCTTGGTTAATCATGTGTAAATATTTGATTAATTTAGTTTATTATATGGTTAATCACATGTAAATATTTGATTAGTTCAGTTCATTATATGATTAATCAAGTGCAAATATTTGGTTAATTCATTATGACCCGTTAATCATATAAATAACTGAATTAACCAGATATTACATGGTTAGGGAAAATAAGCTTCAGATGACACATTAACCATATAATGAATTGAATTAACCAGATATTTGTACGTGATTAACCAAGTGTCCCAATCGGGTGTGCAAATAAGACAACTGTTTTTTTATGTGAACCTGGTTTAAGTCGGATTTAGGTTAAAAAGAATATCACAATCAAACTATCAAGTTGGTTGAGTTAAATGATTCATCACCTGATACCTGCTAAATAGATGAGTTGGGCAAATTTATTTTTTAAAATTGGTCCCTAAAGCTCCCACCCAGTGGCTTGCGGCGATGAGAATAGAGGGTCGATATGGTGATTGGGCGATGCTAACTGCTAAGATGGTGGTTCACGATGAGGCTTGAAGTTCTGCCACCAGCGACTGAAAGGTTTGTTTACTTTTACCTTTGTGCTTTTATCAGGGGCGGATCCACGTACAATTGAGGGGGTGCACCCCTCCATTTTTTTTGAAAAAAAAAAGAGCCGTGCTAATTGACCATGGTTTTTCGACAACATACGCGACACTGCTACAGTAGCGCTATTGTAGCAGCAATTTTTTTAAAATTTTGACTTTTTTAAAAAAATAAAAAAATTATTTATAAAAAAACTCATTCACTAGATAATGAACTGAATTCACCAGATATTTGTACATGATTCACCAGATATTTGCACATACTTAACCAAAAAAATTATTTCTCAAAAAAACCTATTCACCAGATAATGAACTGAATTCACCAGATATTTGTACATACTTAACCAAAAAAATTATTTCTCAAAAAAACTCATTCATCAGATAATGAACTAAATTCACCAGATATTTGTACCCGATTCACCAGATATTTACACATATTTAGTGTGTGTTTGGATAAACTTTTGACAAACGTGATTTTGAGAAGAATTGATTTTGTAGAATTGATTTTGGTTAAAAGTGAGTTGACAATGAAGTGATTTATGTTTGGATGACTTCATGAAAAAAGTGTTTTTTTATCAATTCTTGTTGTTTGGATAGTTTGGATCAAAATTGCTTTTGGGTGTGTAATTACCAAAATGGGTTTTAACTAGATTTCATTGTCATTTTATTATATATATATATATATACCAACAAGTAGGATAAATATATTAAGATGATTATTTTCTTTAATGTTACATTATGAAACTAAAAATAATTATACACATGTTATTTATCTTTTGAAGTAAAATGTATATGGTAGTAAAAACTTCAAATTTGATGAAATGGACAATAAAAGTAATAAATTAGCATAGCTATTAAATTTAAAGTATCTAAAAATAGTTCAAGTAAGGAATATAATTTATAGTTTGATACAACGCTGAAACATAACTACGATACTAATTATTTTGTTTGAACTCTATAATTTGATCTCGAATCGAGTCTCGAACATGATCCATCTCTGTTTAAAACTGGGGATGGATCCAAGTTAACTGTGCTATGATCATCATCATCATCAATGTCAAGGATTATATTCTCATCTTCATAACGACTAAAATCAAAATCCATTTAAGCATTCCTTCTGATGAAATTGTGTATAGCCATTGTTGCAATGACTATTTGAACTTGTGTCTCAATTTTGAACTTAGGCATGTGACGCAGAATTGCAAACCTGTTCTTCCATACACCAAAAGTTCTTTCTATTGTGCACCTTAAACTTGAGTGATAAAAATTAAACATTTCATTACGATTCGCAAATCCAGATGAACGCCTAAAATCAGGTAGGTGATAACGTTCACATCTATAAGGACCAAGGTACCCATTTGGTGTTGGATAGCCAGCATCCACCAAATAATATTTACCAAATAAAGAATAAAATTAATAAAATATAAAAAAGAGTTTTAAGTAAAAGAGAAAATCATTTGTAGCTATACTAAAAAAAAACATACCAGGAGGAGGATGTGGAAAATTGAGACTCGCATTGGTAAGAGCATGGTCAAAAACACGAGCATCATGGGCAGTACCTTCCCATCCAGCCAAAACAAAAGTGAAACACATGTTCCAATCACACACAGCCATTATACTTTGTGTTGGATATCCCTTTCTTCCAATAAACCTTGATTGGTCGCTGGCACCAACCACACATGGCACATGTGTACCATCAATTGCTCCAATGGCATTCTTAAAAAATGGCCAATATCGCTGATCATTTTTTTATTTTTGCATGACTATCACGATACATAGGATCTTGTGGTTTAATATATTTGCAAGACAACTTAAGACAAGTAAATAGTACTCGATGGAAGTGTCTACTTACGGTCTCTCCAGTCTTTGAAACCTTTCTTGAATCATTCTATTACCTACCCCATGGCCAACTATATTTAAAAACATTGCAACCATCTCTTCAACCCCCATGCGTTTACTGGGCTTTAAACCATGCTCAACTAATTCAGTGCAAAGTTTATGGAAAATATGTTTTTCCATTCGGAACATCTCATAGCAACGAATGGGATGCCCTTGCAATACTTCTTGTACCCATGTATGACCCGTTAGTTCACTAGTTCTACGAGGCTCTTTACATAAATGCTTTACTGCATACTCACCTATTAGTGCAGCCACATAAGAAGCTTCTTCAAAAAAAATATCGTCTTCATCTGTAAGTTGATCCAAATGTCCATTCCAGTCATTCATTTTATCTTTTTACAAGTTGCTCAATTTTTGGTTTCTGCAATGAAAGTAAGGTTGAATGAATACTTATACAGTTTTAAATTCAATTAGAAAATAAAGATAGAAATAAGGAAAAAACAAGTAAAATAAATATTTTCAGTAATAACTCTCAGCCAAGATAAGAGGCTACATTCCTGTGCTAGGAATTTTGAATTTATACCTAAAAAGAATTACGAGCAAGATAAATTGGCTAAAAAATTAGTGCATATTGCTCACCAGTCTTTATTAGTCCAGCACCATCTGTCTCCCCAGTACTTTGTTGAGATCTAGTCGAGGCTGGATGTTTCTGCTGCCTAAATACAGATACATATATAAAAGTGAAATCAACATACGGAATTTGACTTTGGCCTGTTTGCAAATCACCCTATCCTAAATATTATGGAGCAAGACTGGTCTTGGAACCGGCCTGCTCTTGACTATATGGAGCTTTACCATGCTGCACGCAAGTCAGCATGAGATTTCCCTGGACAGAAAAGTCAGGCGCAAATTAAGTTTCATCCCCTCTGTACAGGTTGTTTAGTGGTAAGCGTTAGTGAAATAATAATTTATTGCAATTGCATTATGGTGAATCCTCTCCTGAAAGATAACTGTGAGGTGACATAAGTTTTCATAGACGAGCCGGTGAATTGTTTAATATAATTGCATCGCAGAATAGATGTGCAAGTTCTTGTTGTGCTTGAGAGGACTGAATATCAAGAGTATGCATCCACCCATCCATTGATAGGATAAGGCTAAAACAATAATAACCAGTATACCTTCATAACAGCTATTTATACAGTAGTAATTACAAAGCTATCTCTCAAGATTGAAATGTATCAACACCCGTGCTAATATTATACCGACTCCCCAGCATAATGCTTATGGCATTCAATCGGATATCACATACATGACTTACTGACTTTATGCATCATTTTTTAACACTATGCATGCTGGACCACTAGAGTATGGATGCTGCAGCAAAAACCATTCATAGTGCAGAAAAAAACAAGACTAAAAACAATGCAGTAAAATCATTCACAGTGCACCAAAAGTTTCAACAAGATTGAGGTTAAATTCAAAGCATACATAATCATTAAAGCATTCATAGATAATAGGGTTCATACATAATCTTGAAAACACACAGAAAGTTAAATTCCTAATTCCTAATTCCTAATACATAATATTCAAAAGACACACCTAGATGAGACATGATACATAATCCTAATATATAATCCTAATACATAATCCTAACACATAATATTCATTGCATAGTCATAAATGGCAAAGGATTATATGATGCATGCCTAAGCCAATGCAACTTTCTCTCTTTTGGACCTCGAAAGGCAACAAACATCTCCCTCGCTGGCTTAAACATCATCAATTGACAGCATCTTGTATGTCAATCCGGATCATCAGTAATTTCATCCATATTCTGAATCTCAGCCATCACTTCACCAATAGATGAACTGGCCATAGCATCATTGCGTGACTTACATGTCTCCGCGATCACATTAACAGCTTCTGCTATCTTTGAGGAAGCGGTTGCCTTTTTCTTACTTTTCTTTTCAGAACCACCAACACTCTTTCTCTTCTCTCCACTCTTTTGGCCAACACTGGCTTGTGAAGCATTAATATTGAAATTTGCAAACTCAGTCGTTGCTCCAACACTCGCATCTTCACTATCACCCGACCCTTCTTGCATATCTAGGCCCACACCCTCTAGGCATGGACGGTATCCATCATTATCATCATCATCATCGGGCCCATTAGGCAACATCCCAGATGATGGTGCCCAAGCAAATTCTCCATTAGCCACTACGTCCTTAAAAAGTGTGGTTAGTTGGGGAGCAAATTGAAGTCCCTTGTTCCTAAATTTGCCATAAAGAGGGTTTTCCTGCGTGTTCATAACTCATCATCATAATAAAAACACACTAAATATAAATCTAAGACTTATAAAACAGAACATTTATTTGTCACATACCAATTCTTTGTTCTCCCACCACTCATCTGATGCAACAACGGTATTCTTCACATTATCCCACCCTAGTCCAGTTTCTTTCCCAAATAATTTATATCATACTCGCCATTCTTTTCTCAAGCTATCATATCTTTTCTTCAATTTCACCCTGTCATACTTCCTTCCAGTTGAGCCATTAAATTGTGAAACAATAACTTTCCACCCTTTCTTGGTAAAGCTAGTACCAACGCGTTCACCCTTGGAAACTTGATCCAAGCATGCTTGGATGAAGTATTCAGTCGCTTTAGGATCCCAAACAGCTTTTGCTTTCTGTGCTTCATCGTTAGAAACAAGGGGATCCACAACAATTTTCCTCTTAAGAGTAGCCATAGTTCTCTATACATGAAGTAGGATAGAAAATAAAAAACTATGCATAAAACAAAGTCTATATAAGTGTAATTTTTCAATCTTACACAGGTTGCAATAGAAGCATGCGAAATATCTCCTTCTTATTTCATGTTTTCTTGTTAAAATTGATTTTCTGCTTATGTAGCTATGGAAACGATTTAGGGGAGATGACAAGCCACTAGAGCACTTAGGCTCCAGCAGGGAATTCAATGTTGATATGATACCTAAGGTAACTTCTCTCCTAAGTCCATCACCTGTAGACCAGCAAACAAAAGTGTACATCACTATTTATATTGTTACCTTCATTTGTAGTTGAACTGTTGAGGCATTTATGTATGCTGTATCTTATTTAGCTTTTAAATTATAGTTGGACTACAAACCTGTGCTTATATGCTAATTTTTCTTGGCTCTTGTTCCTAAGTGTTAGGCTATGTAATGTATACCAAATTCATCTGTTTGTTTCTTTTTTATCATAGAACTTTGTAACACAATATGGTGGGAAAAAAACATTGCAGTTTACTTCAAGTTCTCTTCCATGCATTACATGACTTCTACTTTTGCCTTTCTCAGTCTGCTTTTGCTTGGATTTTCCACCATGTGAACTGTCCTATCTGCTTATATGTTTTCCTCTATTCATTCATGACAAAAAATCAACTTTTCATCTTTTTTGGTAGTTTATGATGGCCAATGGAACTCTGGTCCGTGTTCTAATCCACACAGATGTTACAAAATATTTAAACTTTAAGGCTGTTGATGGAAGTTTTGTGTATAATAAGGGAAAGGTATGCTCTATATTCACCTAATTCTTTACTTTCTTTTGTATTCTTCACAATTGGTATGTTTCTATATTGCAAATTTTACATTTCAGAAAACTTCTTGCATGTTGGGAAAAACCTTATAACAGCAACTACTCTGTGTGTGTCTATATAGTTATAACCTTCTGTGTGTGTCTATATAGTTACAACTACTCTGTGTGTCAATATAGTTTAACAACTACTCTGTGTGTGTCTATATAATTATAACCTTCTGCCATAGAGTATATTAAAAACTAAATCACACATAACAAAAGGGGTAAGAGCATAATAGCATACCAGAAATAGATCTAATACTCGCAAATTTGTTTACTTTTTACAGAACTATATCAGAACCAACAATCCAATACCAAATGACAAATAGCAAAACAGGGCTAACACTTACAAATTTGTAACACAGTCTACAATCCAGATTGCAAATAAAGATTGATCATTGAAAAATCAAACAAATATAAATCAACATAACAGGGGTGGGAGAGTAAAAGACAACGCAAATGTAGAGGGGAAAAAGAATATGCAAGGTAGGCAACTTCATACCACAACCTCTAGAAGAATACACTGTTTAGATGAAGATCCAACAACAGAATAGAGTCACCGAATTGTTCTGAAGCAAATGTGAAGGAGGAGAGTCCTATATATAATTGAAAGAAAATGACAATAAACAATAAATATTGGTAGGTAAATATGGTTGAAATGAATAAATTTACAATAAATTGTAACAACCAAAAGTAATACCTTTTCATCGGAGTAAACAAGCTTTCAGGAGGTGTAGAAGACAGAGTTTCCTTCTTAGAG
The DNA here is from genome assembly GCA_030762895.1 of Sophora flavescens. Classification (NCBI taxonomy): domain Eukaryota; kingdom Viridiplantae; phylum Streptophyta; class Magnoliopsida; order Fabales; family Fabaceae; genus Sophora; species Sophora flavescens. The sequence goes on from CM061065.1 coordinate 22,860,949, forward strand.
AAATGAGCACAACGGATCTTTGGATACAAATATGAGAATAATCACCATAAGGGAAAGAATTGAAGGAATGAATGAATTGAACAGTGAATGCAAGGAAAAATTGAAGAATTGTTGGTGAGCACCATAAATACATACCATACGACAGTGAAGCACCATAAATGGCAGATGCAGGTGCATGCAGAACGAAGGGAAAAAGGAAGGGCAATAGGAGAATATCCATCCAAAATCGAGTTCAAAGACTCACCTTTGATTCAAAATCGCGTTCCCTAGACTCAGAAGCTAGGATGAGCAGCTTCAAACACTTGAGCAGCTTCAAACACTCGCGCTTTTGGGGGATGAGAAATCGCGTTCATCAATTTTGCCAAACATACGGATCTTGCACCAGGAATCGCGGTCGAACCCTAGATGTGCGTTTGAGGGTATGGGGACGCCGAACCAAACACGCACTTAACCAAAAAATTTATTTCTCAAAAAAACCCATTCACCAGATATTTACACATACTTAACCAAAAAATTTATTTATAAAAAAAACACATTCACCAGATAATGAACTGAATTCACCATATATTTATGCCTGATTCAACATATATTTGCACATACTTAACCAAAAAATTTATTTCTCAAAAAAACTTATTCACCAGATATTTATACCGGACTCACCATATATTTGTACATACTTAATAAAAAAAATTTATTTCTCAAAAAAACTCATTCACCAGATAATGAACTGAATTCATCAGATATTTATACCCGATTCACCAGATATTTACACATACTTAATAAAAAATTATTTATAAAAAAAATTAATTTTTTTTAAAAAGAACTCGTTACAGTACCACACAGTACAACTACAGTACGGCACATACCATATCGTCGTGTTTGTGTCCCTAGAATGTGTCAAAATAGCATTTCACAAAAAAAAAAAATTAATACAACAATACTATATCAAATTTTTTTGTCTCCCCATAATAGAAAAAATTGCACCCATGCCATTGATCCTACTACGCTACATCTGCTCACTCCTTCGTTGTCCCGTATCCCTTGTGTGTGCATCGACCACTCCTTCTCCTCCATCCTCGGTCTGCCACCGCCACTCGTCCTTCTTCTCCTTCTTCTGACGTCTGTCTCTCGTCGATGATCTCTTGTGCAGGGCTTCTCCTTCTCTGATCTCCACCTCCGCCATCCGACAGTCGCCGCCGCCGCTGCACAGCATAGCGAAGCAACCTCCGCACGACCATCACGACGCGACGACGCCCCGAGCCCCAGACCCAGTGTATCCCTGACATCTACCTTTTGAATCTGGTGCTCTTTTCCCCCTTTTCTGATATGTAAAAACCAAATTTGATGTGGTTTCTCCTCTCTAAATTTAATGTAAAAAATTTATCAATTTAATCACTCTTAAAAATCAATTTCATGTCTGATTTGAGATTCTAAGATGAGGGGGAAAAACAGAGGAGTAATGGTTGGAGGAAGAACCTAATTTGTCTAATTTTTTTCAAATTGGTTGATTGATTATGCAATTAGGTTTATAAGTCACATGTTTGTGAAGTCAATTTCATGTAATTTCCTCTTGATGATGGGTTTTTTTTTTTTTTATAAGCTCTCTTGATGATGGTTAATTGCAAATATTGATGTATTAACCCCATGGAGTGTGCCATCAAGTGTCAAAAGCAGAAGATAAGGGGAGGGCAACATTTTATTGTATAGCATGCTGCAAATGGTTCTGTTTTCTGCAGCAAATGGCTTTGCTCTATGATGCTGCAATCTAATGTCTTCTGGTGTTTTTTTGTGATAGATGCTGTATGGTGGGGTATAGAATGTTATCTTGCTTTGTTATTGTGATACCTGGTTCAGTATATAGTGATAGTCTTGCTTTGTTTTTAAAATAGGGGGGTTGAGGGAGTGCAGTATAGGCCTTGTGCTGCACATTTTTCTTTCACATGTTATAACGACTTTTGGGGGTTATAAGATTAGGACCAAGAGATTTGTGGATGGCAAGGAGATAGGTTCTGGTGTTTATGCAGGAACTTTTAGTGTTGGTGAACATTGTTTTTTGCTGTCTTACTTGCATTTCTCCCTGTCTTTGTCTTATGTAGGGGTGGAAGTAGGCCAGGCCAGGCCAGGCTTTAGCTAAATAGGCCTGGCCTGTTTCAAAAATATCAAGCCTAAGCCTGGCCTATTATCTGATATAGGCTTTTTTTAAGGCCTGGCCTGGCCTTTTTAAAAGCCTGGCCTGGCCTGAAAGCCTTTTTAAAGGCCTATTTCTTGTGAAGGCCTTAATAAGGCCACAAGCCTGGTGCTAAATAGGCCTATTTCTTGTGAAGGCCTTAATAAGGCCACAAGCCTTAATATATGCTTTCTACTTTATGTTTTGTCTAATTTGATTATTATTATCTATTATATATTATATTATATATATTTAATATTTATTTAAAAATAATATTAATCAGGCCAGCCTATCAGGCTTCGTAGGTTTTTTCTGAAGCTCAAGCCTGGCCTATTTATCTAAAAAGGCTTTTGAAAAAGCCTTTATCCGGCCTTTCTATTAAATAGGCCAGGCCAGGCTATAAACAGGCCAGGCCATAGGCCCCTGTCGGGCGGCCTGGCCTACTTCCACCCCTAATCTTATGGGACTATTTGTAATGTTTTGTTGTACAAGTGGTACTCTTCTATAAATATATACATACATACTTTTGTTGATAAAAAAATTGCAAATATTGATTATAGGTTGAGTTTTGACTTTTGATATGTTCAAAATTGGGGATTTTGTGATATAATTTTATCAAATTTATTGGTTAGACATAAAATTAAATGTATTAATTATTTTGGAAATATGTTGCCCCCACTGTCCCAGGGTCCTAGATCCGCCACTGGCTTTTATCATTAATTTCCACCTTTTTCAGCAAGAACTGTGCTGAAGGATATTTTTATTTTTGGGTTCCTTGGTTGCTCTAAACAAAGAAGAGAAGTGACTAAAATGGAAATAATAAAACATGAAGGGTTAAAATGTTACGGCACTTGGGGATTTTCTTGTAAATTGTCATTACATTTATGTTATTTGGACGTCAAAATAACATGTTGGACTTAGATAGTGGGTACAGGATGATAACTCATTGATGTATAAGTTGTATTAACCACGATTTTGAACGTTATTAAAAAGTGGACATTGTTGTCTCATTTTTATGTCTAAATAATAAACTTTTTTGTTGTCATTACTTTTTGTTTCTGCTCTACTCATCATCACTGACACCGTTTTGCTTTGAGAACCACCAAGACTAATGAGGAAGCTCAAAATTTCGAAGGGCTAGTTAGAGCTTACGTTTGGATCATTCGGTTGTGTTCAGATTCTGTGAAACATTGAATTGGATTCTGTTTTGAAATGGGGTCTGTAAAAATTATTTTTGTTATATAGCTTTTACTTAGATATGAAGTTATCTTGTGTTTGGGTACAATTGTAAAAGTATCTCTGAAAATTTGAAATTCTCCATCCCAACACAGCATGAAGGAAATGACTAGATATGTCCAAGGATGTTCCTCTTCAAACATGGTTTGCTTCAATTAAGGATAGAGAAGGGGAATGTACATAACCCAATCTCATTATTTTTTTTGGTTATTTACTGGTATTACTTTATTTCCATTAAAGGGAAGTGGGAATACAATCCATGTAAAAGTTTGAAGATTTAAAAAGGATGGTGGGAACTTTTTGTTCAGATATTGTTAAAATTTGCCGTTTTATGTTTCAATGTTATGCTGAGATTTGACTTGTAAATCATAAGATATGTTATGTTAAGCAATAATGGTTATATCATAAGATATCTGAGTATTTTGATGGACATCTGTGCAATTTGATTTTAATTTTTTTGATTGATCTTTTGTTCTAAATCTCTAATTGCTTCCTCTTATTATTTTCTCCTTCATTTGCGTTCTATCAGTTTTTGTTCATGGAACCCAGAAGTGAGCAGTCAAAGTCAGGCAGAGAAATACGAGGCTCAGACCCTTCTTCAAAGAAAGCAAAGGATCTGATCATTGAGGGGTACCCAGTTGGGGGTTTGTCCATTGGAGGCCATGAAACATGTATAATTTTTCCCACACTTAAAATAGCCTTTGATATTGGTCGCTGCCCACCTCGTGCTGTTTCCCAAGACTTTCTTTTTATCTCTCATGCTCACATGGATCACATTGTTAGTCTCCTTTCACACAAATACACACATAAGATTCAACTTTGAAATTTTGATTCACATATATTGTAATATTATATTAAACCAGTCAATGGCTTATTTTTTTGTTTCCCCTTTAAATTACTATATTACATGTGGGGCTTTATCTAGTGAATGTATCGTTGAATTAATTTGTTGTTGAACTGCCATTTTATGACATACATTTACTTTGGACAGGGAGGACTACCGATGTATGTTGCCACACGTGGTTTGTACCGTATGAAGCCCCCAACAATCATTGTACCAGTTTCAGTAAAAGAGGATGTAGAGAAACTGTTTGAGGTTCACAGGAAAATGGATCAATCAGAGCTTAAGCACAACCTGATTGGCTTGGATGTAGGTAATGGTTGGTTTCAATCAAAATTCTGCAATTACACATTTAAAGTTTAAGTTTTCCACTCATGTACAGTTGCCAATGAATGGCTCTACATTTGCAGGAGAAGAGTTTTACTTGAGAAAGGATCTTAAAGTAAAAGCTTTTCGGACTTACCATGTAATACCCAGCCAGGTATCCAGCCAGCAATATATGTTTCTTTTGAGTCTTAAGCTAGGTTTGATATTGCTACAGAGTACAGACCAGGGTCCTGTTTGAAAAATATCGTGGCTTTTGGTTCTGGTGATTTTTGAGAGTAAAATTCACAAATTTGAGTTTGGCAAATTGTTTTGGTGATGCTATTTGCATTGCTTTTTAAAAGCCACAAGCACTTTTGAAAAGCACCATAGCTGATGGATTTTGACGCTTCTGTATGTGTCAAAAATATCAAGAAACTTTATTGTCTCCTAAATTGATAGGAACCCGAATAGAAAGAGAGAAATGAAACCGTAAAAAAATGGGGAGATGATAGTATTAATGCTGAAAAAGAGAAAATTACAGTGGAGGAAACCTCCTACTGCCACAGAGCAAAGCTCCTACAAAGAGCAAACTCTTTGTCCATATTTACTCACAATGATCTTTCTAGATACCCCTTTCTCCCCATACACAATCCCCATATAACAGAAACCCCCTCACACACCTTGCCCTCATCACTCTCTCTCTCCGCCACCTCAGCAACACACTCTCAGCACTAGATGAATGCTGAGCTATTGGCCCATTTGGACCCAAGTCCACATATGAGGTCCTATCATTGCCACCCTCTTGAAAAACAGACTTGGCCTCAAGTCTGAATGTGGGAAATTGGCTTCTCATATTGAATGCTTCTTCCCATGTAGTTTCTTCCATAGTCTCCCCTTTCCACGGAATTAAAAACTGATTAACAGAGTTGAAAACCAAGCCCTTGCCCCCAGGATCCCACTGTTGGGAACATGAGCATAAGGCAAAGCGCCACTGAAATTCAAACTCAGCGGTACCAGCAACAAGAATGAGTGAAATTTGGGAATGGTTGGATCCAAACACTGAAATGCCCCCTTCTTGGTTTACAAGGCCCTTCTGCTGCCTTAACCACTTGAGCTGTAACATTTCAGTTACTATTCCATCAAGTGTAATTTGACCAGACTCATCACTTGGATCTATCTTTGATTCCCTACCAATTATTTCAAATATGGAAGCAGTGGCTGTCTTGGCTTTGCTAGAAGCTAAAGAGCTTGATTGGGAAATTCCAATAGCTGTCATTGTTAAAGCAAAGAAAAGCGAAAAGCATCTGAAAGTGATGCCTTGACAGCTTCTACAAATCTGGCTCTAGTATAGAAATTGGTTGCATAAACAATGGCGGCAGTTCCAAGGTTTGTATACAATTTAGTTGACCACCAAGGAGAAGAATCTGAGTCATCAAATCCAGCATTGCTTGATTGAGGCTTGACTTCAAGTTTGTTTTTAATTACAAGACTCTCTTCATCCAGCCTGAAGGTTTCTTCCTTCAATCCAACACGGGAAGCTTTTAGAGTTGTATAAGCATTTTGTTCACACAGAGACTTTTTTGCAAGTAAAACACTTTGTCTTGAGTGTGTAAGTTCATACAACACAGATTCTGTCCCCACAGAGTTGTTATCAAATACGTTGCCTTCTAGTTCAGAATATAAATTACAGGACACTAGCATCTGTGCTACTAATGAGGAATATTTGTCAAAATCATGGGATTCCAAACCATTGGCATTGCTCTTCTTTCTGTTATCAATGGAGTGAAAGGTATATACCCAATTGACAGCATTACCTGTTCTCCATGTCTTGGCCACACACACATCTTTAGGGCACGTCTCCTTGAACTTGAAAAATAGCAGTCCATGTTTGTTTTCCAACTTGAGATTACCATGCAGGTGAACCGTTGAAGATGGTATACCCGAATACTGTATCTCTCTATTGATAAACTCAGAAAGAATGTTAGAATGCTTTCCTGTGTTAGGTAACTCATGTAGCAAAGATTTCTGATAAGTCCTGTTTCTTGTGATGTTTGCTGTCTCATTTGCTCTGACCATCTTAGTTTCCAGCATGTGACAAACTAGATTTCTCAAAGATTTTGACTTTGTGAGTGGATTCAGCCTCTCCTTGATAGTAGTGAATTGGGCTGTTGCACTTGCTCCTGATGAGCAATGAGAGACTTCCTCGTCAGCCGAGAGTGATTTTTGCAACGAGTGAGCTATGCGCTTTTTAAGAGAATTGACATCACCATGTTGACTGAATTTATTCAGTTCAAGGGCATTGAAATGTCTCTCCAATTTAATCAAAGAGTTAGAGTTTGGCCCACTAAACATTAGGCCCATTGTCCATTCCTCCTGAAACTTCTTCCATTCATTAAGAAATTGGGTCAAGTATTTAGTTTTTAGTAGAGGCCCATAATATTGTTTCAAGTGTGACCATACCTCCTTTTTATCATTATCACAACTAATCATAGAAACTTGGGCTTGACCCATTAGGTCAAATAACCGACCTATTCTTGGTATTTTCTCTTACGCCCCTCTCTTCTCCCTTCTATCTTCATTTCCCAACCCAAAGAGCTTCATTCTTCACCAACAATGCAACCTCGGGCCAGCACGGTCCCAGCCCGGTGATGGCGGCGCCGCGGCTCCGGAGCCGGAGCTTGGGTCGTCGGCGATGCTGTCCACGAGACCAGCCGCTCGCCGCCAGGACAACAGCAAGCATAGATCGGGCGGTTCAGGGCGGATCTCGAAGGCGGTGCGGTTGGCTCACTCGGTGGTGGCGGATCTGGTGTCTCCGGCGGATCTTCAAACGTATGCGCCCATAGTGATTCATTCAACAACAACCCACTGGCCGTTGCAGGTTGGCCGACGACCGGCGACTCTGGTTGTGGAGGAGCCGCCGCAAGTGACCCGGTGTCCGGCGGTTCCGGTGGTTCCGGCGACGGTGCGTGGTCAATTGGGCTCTGGGTTTTTCGGCCCTCTCCAACCATCACGCGTGGGCTGGTGGCTAACTTTTCTGGTGGAGGTAGCTGATCGACTTGCCTATCTGAGACCCAAACACCCAAGGCTTCCACTCCCTCTTTCCTACTCCTTTCTACCAGTGCGATACCCATCTGGGGAATTGCCTCCCCTATCTTGGGTTGTTCCTGCGTCTCCTCTGGCAGCTTCAACTGCTGAGAAATTTTCTGTGACGCACTCATCTTTCTTGCACAAGAATGAATTCCGTCATGTCGGCCCTCAAACCCATTTTCATTTGGGTTTTCCAAAGGTGACCGAGTTGGAGATTCTTCCTTCCCCTTTTCTGGTGTTGTTTTCTGTTGTCCACCACTCTCCGTCATTCCCTTGCCCTCTTGCAGTTTATGGCCCAGCCTTTTTGTTAACAAGGCCACCAGTATCTCGTGATTTTTATCCATCTCGAGCTGCATATTTGCTAGAGCCACTCTGAAGCTGGTATCCTTAAATTCCATAGCTGCTAATTTGGCCTCCATTTTCTCACACCCTTCTCCTTAAAGCGCCGATCCCTTTCTCAAAGATATCCTCTCCAAGCGAATCCGGCAGGTCGGACCAGTTTGATAGGAACCCGAATAGAAAGAGAGAAATGAAACCGTAAAAAAATGGGGAGATGATAGTATTAATGCTGAAAAAGAGAAAATTACAGTGGAGGAAACCTCCTACTGCCACATAGCAAAGCTCCTACAAAGAGCAAACTCTTTGTCCATATTTACTCACAATGATCTTTCTAGATACCCCTTTCTCCCCATACACAATCCCCATATAACAAAAACCCCCTCACACACCTTGCCCTCATCACTCTCTCTCTCCGCCACCTCAGCAACACACTCTCAGCACTAGATGAATGCTGAGCTATTGGCCCATTTGGACCCAAGTCCACATATGAGGTCCTATCATAAATTCTACCTTTGTCCTTTTGAAGTTTAAACCTGTATTTATTATAGTTAATAATATCTGTTTTGTAATTTTAAATATGTACAGAATTTTTAAAATGATATTCAACAAACATACTTTTAATTGATTTGCAATTCACTGCTATTTTTATCACATTTTCACCAAACAAAATCCTGAATGAGATTCAGCCACATCTTTATCATGATGCCTGAAGCATTCTCATGTGGGGCTTGATTATTTATTATGCATGTTTTTGGCAGGGTTATGTACTTTACTCTGTAAGACAGAAACTCAAAACAGAGTATATCGGCCTTTCTGGGGATAAGATTAAGAATTTGAAGTCATCTGGTGTGGAGGTCAGTCCTAACGATTGTACTAATAATGATTTGATTTTTGGAAGTTTTAACCATCTTCTGTTTGTATCAACCAATTTTAGCACTTGTAAATCAGTTGGTTATCATTTTTTTTTTGTTGCTTTGCTTTGGATGGAAAGAAAGTATGAGCTTTTAGTTGCAGATTGATTGGTGAATGGGTGAATATTGCCATGAAGGAGGATTTAAACTTGTAGTCAACAGCTAAACATAATGTTTGTGTGATTTATGTTTGTTAAGAGTAACAAGAGAAAAGAGAGATATATGATGAAATCCATGTGTCTCAACTACACAACGGGGGCTTATTTATATTGACTTAAAGAAATAATTACAAAATAAATATAATTGATTCTTTTCCTATTTACATGATATGATACAATATCATATGCTAAAGTTGGAGCCTATAGGTCTTATGTACCAATCTTGTTACACATATAACTTATCCGAGGAACTCTCGATGACTTAATGAAAACATCTACTAGTTGATCATTAGAATTGACAAAGCTCGTAGTGATGTCTCCAGATAAGATCTTCTCTCTGATAAAATGGCAACATAAGGCTATTTTGCCCTAATGTGTTTTATGTGTGGTGCGGGATAAGAATTGGTTCCCCACTTGTTCTGAAATAGTTTTTTAGCAGTTTCTTTATGGAATTCTTTGTTTGGCATTTTTGGAGAGTGCTGGGTTTGCCCTCGGACCTTGGACCAATTTCTGTTGACTAGCTTTATTAATTTTCGGGAGATTGAAAGCAGCAAAATTCTTGTGGCAATATACAATCTGTGCCACTCTTTGGTATATTTGGTTTCAGTGTAATTTTCACATCTTTAAGGATATTTCTTTGGATGAACGGCTCCTTTGGGATAAGATTAGGCGTATGGCTTTTACTTATTGTGAAGCCCATGGTTTTTTCTTATCCTTCTAACTCTTTGTAATCATCTTCTCTTTATCCTAATCAGTTTCTTCTTTTATAAATAAAGTGTTGATTTAATTCTTTAGAAATTTGTTTGTAAGCTATTCACCATTTACATTGAAATTGGGTGTATAGTTCTGAAGTTCAATCTTTTTTGGGATAGGAAGAGTTCTAGTGGTCCACCATCAATCTCTTTTGGTTTCATTACACATTGCTCAACCATGCTGGTTTGTTGGCAGATAACATACACTTTGACGGAGCCAGAGATTGCTTTCACAGGAGACACCACATCAGATTTCATGGTTGATGAAAATAACACTGACGTCTTGCGGGCTAGGATTCTCGTAATGGAGGTGACCTACTTTATCCAATACTTTTGAAACTATGAATTATCGATAACTACTTTAAGAGCTTTGCTAGTACACATGCTTGCCCATACACAGATTATATATATTCTCCAATACAAGAAAAACGTCTGAGTTTTTAAATGAAATAAATAGAAGTTTGAATTTGCACTTGGTTTTGCTACTTGTAATCGTTGAAGTATTGTGTTATGAACCCAAATCAGAAAGCTGAGAAATTGATAGAAACATAGAAATGGAAATGGACTATTTTATTGATGAACTAAATCAGACAAGAATAAGAGAAAAGATTCTGCTCTAAGGGTTTCCCCTTTCACAACTGAGCCATGCTCGGTTCTCACTAAAAATCTAAATGGTTCCTTCTACCACTTACTCCCCATATTTATCTACAAGATCCCCTTTACCTAAACTAACTGTTCTAACCCTTTACTCTTCCAAACAATTGAAGTTCAACCTTGTCATCAAGGTTGAAATCTGGAAACCGGTAACGTGTCAGAGGTACACAAACACCGAAGTAGCTATCTTCTTCAACAGTTTGGCATCAAGCACAAGAATCAGAGAATCAGCCTCATGCTTCAAGTCTCCCATGTCTTAGATATGGGAATAGGGTAGGATCTATGTAGAAAGAGTAAAAGGTTAGAATAAAAGAGTAATAACAGTTAGCAACTGTTATGGGTAGAACCAGGTTCACCATTGTTAGGAGGACATCTACTCGTATCTATTTAGTTAATTCTCTATGGGATTGCATATTGCACCCCCTATAAACCAATTCTGGTTCCTTTTCTGATATATGTTGCTGATTCGTATTATGGCTTTACAACCAATCTTATTTTATCCTTTATTCATACAGTGCACCTTTGTTAACAATTCAATTACTGTAGAGCATGCCAAAGATTATGGACATACTCATCTGTCTGAGGTATGCTACCTCCTGCAATCAACAGAACACAAAGTTTCATGTAAAACTTTGGTTTTATCATTTTGTTTATATTTATTTCTTTATTTCTTCTAATTAATATTTTTCAGATAATAAGTTACGCGGAGAGGTTACAGAACAGAGCAATCCTTTTGATTCACTTTTCAGCACGTTACACTGTACAGGTACGACATTATTGTTTGACTCTACAATATGATACATATACCCTTCCCAAAGCCTTGGTCTTTGTGATTGGATTCCTTGGAGGTTGGTGTAGCTTCCCACCATGTTTACTCATAGGAAGTTCCCTCCTATTTAATTGGGGGGACAGGTGCCTTCCATGTTTCAAATAAATACATAATTAAACTCATGTTTGTGGGGATTGCTTGTTGAGTTGAAATTATATTGCAGAACATCAATTTTTCTTAGAATAATGATATTTGTACATCACAAATTTGACAACAATCAACATCTTGTTAATGATGTTCAAAATCGTGGTTAATGATATGTTGAGTTTGGTTGATGGATACACTTGTGGTAGATGTCCAAATTCGTTAATGGACAATTTGGTTAATGATGTACAAAATCTTGGTTAATAAAGCTCAATTGATGGTTAATGAGTTATCCAATCTTGGTGCATCCATTAACCAAATCCAATACGTCATTAACCATGATTTTGAGCGTCATTAACCAGGTGTCATTGTTGTCAAATTTTGTGATGTCCAAATAATAGAATAGTTTTCCTTATTGGGATACAAATGCACTGGGTGGTACTCATGATATTTCAGGAAATTGAACAAGCTATATGTGCATTGCCTCCCCCTTTAGCTGGTCGAACTTTTGCACTTACTGAAGGGTTCTAACAAGAAGTTGACAGTTCGGTTGAATACATAAATAACTGATGCTGTTTTTGCCCCAACCATCTCCTCTATCAACAAGTGGCTGCAGGCAGGATGCACCATCACTATTGATGGCAACTGTCGGAGCAGCGGAATGCACGGCAAAATCGACCAATGTGGTCATCCGCTACCTAGTTTTTGATCAGGCTGTCTGCAGTATTTTTCATCTTGTAGCTTTTGATTTAATTAATTCCGTTAAAGGACAAGAACAACAAAGCATTTTCTCACTGGGTGGTGCCACTTATATGGATTTTTATTTTCACTCTCTTGCGTGAAACTCGAGTTATCTAGTTAGGTCCCATATATCTAGAGAGTATGCTTAGTAGTTGCTTGTAATTGGGATCTTCACATCAGAAAATTGCTATTCATAAGTGTTTTAGGGTGCGTTTGTAAGAGTTTTTAGAGAGCTTACGAGAATAACTTATACAAATAGTTTATGATTTTCTGTAAGTCTATGAAGCTTATGAAAATAAGCTGGTTTTAGCTTCTTTGAAAAAAAAACTTATTGAATAAGAGCTTAATTAAGTTGGTTACCCAAATGCAAATTGAAAATGTCTTTTTGTATAAGAGGCGCCTTGAGCAAATGTCGTCTTCTTCCTATCTGTAGTAATTTTCATCTTGTAACTTTTGATTCAATTCATTATGTTAAAGGACAAGAACAACAAAGCATTTTCTCACTGGATGGTGCCGCCTATATGGATTTTGATTTTCACTCGTGCGTGAAACTGAGTTATCTAGTTAAGTCCCATTATATCTAGAGAGTATGCTCAGTGGTTGCTCGTAATTGGGATCTTCCACATCAGAAAATTGCTATACATAAGTGTTTTAGGGTGTGTTTGGAAGAATTTACAGAGAGTTTATGCGAATAGCTTATATAAATAATTTATGAAAATAGTTTATGATTTCTCTATAAGTTTATACAAATAATTTATGAAAATAGTTTATGACCTTCTTCCTTAAATACATTTGTTCAAACAATACTATTTCTTGGTGGAAGAAATTTAACAATGCAAAGGTGGAAACAAAGTTCATTTTATGGAGAAAAAATTTAGTCAAATAGTAGATCTCTGCTCTCCAAGACTCCTTTGAAATTGCATGATTCAGCAAGTTCTACTCAAGCATTAACCCCCTTCAAAGTTAATGTTATTGATAATACTCCCAAAGAATACAAGCAGGAGCTAAAAGTAGCAACCTTGTCCCTTGATTCAGATGAGGAGCAGGATAAGTTATCCTCCAATAATTCAGAATTTTGTCCTTTCCGCGAGAACGAAAATGATTGCTACGGTGATCCTTTTGGTCAACAATAATTAAAGGTACAATAATTAAAGTAAATTTGTTGTCTTCTACAACATGATAAAGATGGGAGACAAATGGAAGACTACAATAATTAAAGAAAGTCAACAGTTCTACAGTCAAAGCGCATCTTATGAATTTGAAGATCAATTAAGTCCGTTGATTTTAGGTATGCTTAAGTTCGTGGATTCCAAAGGTTTTGAAGTCCGAAGGTTTTTCTATTTAAGGAAGTTGAATTCACATTTGAAAGCACGATTCAATCTTAGATTTTCCTCTAGCATACAAGCACCTTCCTTGTACCTACCTAAAATTGAACAAAAATTAAATAATTGGAGCACTCCTGAATTTAATGTTTCAAAAATTTATAAAACTAATATAGTTGATCAATTTCAATCTGACTATATAACTAGAACATCAGAATATACAACGAACGTTAATAAAGTTCAGGATAGTTTAGAACTTCTAAACTTATCTATGATAAAAGAACATAAGCAAAAGTATAAATTTCTTCACATAGGGTTAATTCAAGTTGCAGCAAAACCCTTACATAGATTAGGCATAGATACTCCGGCTTGTCTCTGCCTAAGAGACACTAGACCTGCACACAATTTAAAGATCAAAGTATAAAACAAAACCTAAGGGTTACTCAAATGAACGGTTTGAACTTTGAAAGTCAAACAAGCACGAGATTTAGTTTTATGTGGGCAATTCCACGAACGTTGCTCCATGAAGAATAAGTGAGAAATTTAAAGGTCTATTTGTTTTGTTTTCAATTTCTTTTTTTCACTAATAATTAAAAAATGTCACCTTATTTTTATTCTATTTCTTATTTTCAAATATTTATACATAAAACAATGAAAACAACCTTTTATTATTTTTACTGTTTTCTGTAAAAATTTTGAAAACAGAAAAGTGGAAACAAAGTAAACATGCCCTTGATGTCATTTCACCTCCAATGTCTCTTATTCCTTTAAATTATACTCCATAAAATAAAAATGAGTATCCGGCAAATTATGAAGATGCTTTGAGAGAAAGCTCCTCTCACATAACTTCCAAAATAATTGTCTTTTTCACATTTGTGTTGAGGATAACCTCAACCATACAGGCTATTGATAATTACATAAAGTTAAATCTAACCTAAATCGAAAACTTTTCCACTTTAATCTCCATTTCAACTTTAACGTTACTTTTAGAGTGTGTTTGGGAAAGCTGAAAAAAAAATTGATCATGCTGATAATCGATTATTGTAAAAATCGATTATAATCAGAATCTGCTTTTGTTTGGGTATGTTTGCTGAAAAGCAAATTTAAGTAATCTATTTCATTTGAGTGTTGGGAAAAAAAATCACTTTTACATAGTAAATAACAAAAAAGGGTATGAAATTATTTGTTTATGATATTTGGTGGAAAAGTGAATAATATTTAATGTTTTTATAACATTATAAAAAAATTGATATCTTGAAATCATTTTTTTTTCTTTTTACAAAAAAATTGAATAAAATTTCTAACATTTTTTCATGATTATGAAAAACATGTGAAAATATATTATTTTTTATAATAGTTAAATAAATACAATATATATTTCAGTTGAATAAAAAAATTATTATTTCAATACATGCATTGCTTATGTGCAGGAAGTAGGAAGCACTATCATGTAGTGTCAAAAATTGTAATATCACAATGCAAGTGCCATAGTACAGATGCACAAGACAAGGGTTATACGGGAAAATGCTTTTGGCAAGAAAAGCATAATCATAGATAATCAAGCCAACAGTCCTCTCTCTTTTTTAGTGCAAACAAGCTCTTATTCTTTTAGTGCAAACAAAAACAAGCTCTTATTCTTTTAGTGCAAACAAAAAAGTGGAAATAAAACAAACAATTCCTTGATATCTTTTCACCTCCCATGTCTCTTTTTTTTTTTTTTTTTTGAGAGCAACCAACTTATTTCATTTTATTAGCAATAACGTTACCAATACAAGTAGGAATAACATCAAATATATGGAGACTAGGATAGGAAATAGCCTCCCTAGCAAGACTATAAGCAACTATAGTGCCTTGTCTCATAAGAAAAGCAACTCTAAAGGTTGGATTATAATTTAAAAGGGTCCTGTAGTGAGCGATTGTAGCACCAAACTCTGAAATATCTTCCACATTGCTATGAATGTTGTCAACAACGACTTTGCTGTCAAGCTCAAAGGTCACATTCATAAAGCCAAGATCCCTAACCCACTTAATGGCAGCAAGGAGACCCACGGCTTCTCCTTCAGGAACCATCAAAAGAGGGCTACTCCATTCACTCCTAACAAGCACAAATGATCCATTTTCATCCCTAATGTACATGTCAAGAGAAGTAATATTCTCCTCTGCATGAGATTCAGATTTCTCCTCCCTAACATTACGGGCCCTCCATATGCTCCATAAGGTCCAGCTAAAAACACACCTTCTCTGGCTACTCATATGCTGTAACCCGAAAAAAGAATTGAGAAAAGCTAACGGCTTCTACAAGCAGAGGAGATATTGTAAGACTAAGCCCTCATTCATGTTTTGATGTATGACAAACAAAGTGTATTTTTCATAAGATTTTTAATTCTGGCTACGTACTCATTACGTGTTAAGTTGCATGCAAGATCACTCGCCCAACAAAGCAAAACTAGCGCACGTCCAACACAGGGAAAATATAAGCGCTCGTCCAATAAAGTGAACCAAGAATGACGTCCAACAAAGTAAAGAGCTGAAGACCAATGAACAATTAAAGATCTCGTCTGCTGACGTGGTGCATGATGCGCGTCCACTGAAAGAAACAGAAGAGCTCGTCTGCTGACGTGGCACATGAAGCGCGTCCACTGAAAGAAACAGAAGATCTCGTCTGCTGACATAGCACAGAAGCGCGTCCACTGAAAGAAACAAAAGATCTCGTCTGCTGACGTGGCACAGAAGCGTGCCCATTGAAAATGACAGAAGCGCGCGTCCACTGATGTAAAAAAGAGCCCGCGTCCACTAATGTAAAAAGGAGCCCGCGTCCACTGATGTAAAGAAAGGAGAGCTCGTCTACTTATAGCAACACTTGGAGCTCGTCCACTAATGATACGCACTAAGATCTTAATAAGAAGCTCTGTCCACTAACATGGCAAATAAAGCTCGTCTACCAAATTGGAGCCCGTCCAATTACCTTGTGCTAGAACTCCCGTCTGCTGACGTGGCAAAAGGCAACGGCTATTTTTTCTCTTCAATTAAACACGGATTTATTACTCTTCAAATAGACTTGGCTATCCTTTCAGATGGAAACAGTTATATTTCAAGAAGGACGCAATCTCTACAAAGATAAAACAGAATCACATTTCAAGATCAAGAAATCAAGAAAGCAGATTTTGTTAAACCAGATCCAAATCTGTCTTAAATGATCCCAACGGCTATAATCTGTCTTCTACATAAAGAGGGATCAAAGGAACAACAACAACAACAACACATACAATAAACGCAACTCATACTGATCGTGAAACAAAGTGCTTTATCTCTGAGAAAAGTGCGATAGTTAGAACTTCAATTTGTATTATCAGGCTTTTAGAGTCTTGCTTCTACTCAATTCTTTTTTGTGAATTAGAGTGACTAAGAGAGGGTATCTCTTAGGGTTTAACAAGGATAGAAGGGATCCTTGGGTATAGGAAAGCTAGTGTGCTTTCTAGAGATTTTTCAAGCAAGGACGTTATCCTTGTGTTGATGTAATTAGAATTGTGTAAATTGCTGATTGTAGTGGAGAAAACCACAGAGGTGTGGGACTGGATGTAGGCTTACCAGAGGAGGTAGTCGAACCAGGATAAATCGGTTTGCGTATTCTTCTAATCCCTAAACTCCATATACTTGTTTAAACTTGAATCTTTAAATCTGCAATCTGTGTTAAAATCTGTTGTTACTACTTATAATTCTTCTTGCCATCTTTACTGGTTCCATAACCTATTTCTTGAGAATTAAAATTGAGTGAAAACCAATTTTCTTTAAAGAAACACTGTTTTTCTTTAAATATTGAAAAAGGTTTCAATATCTCAATCCCCCCCCCCTTGAGACTGTAGCCATTACCAACAATTGGTATTAGAGCTAAAACTCTTGTTACAAAGCTTAATATCTTCAAGAGATGGCTACAATTGATATCCTGGGTGATGGGGCTTCACTCACTAGACCCCCTACCTTTAATGGCTCCCAATACATGTATTGGAAAGAAAGAATGCTTATCTTTCTTGAGGCTGCAGGTTTAGATGTTTTAGATGTTGTTGAAAATGGTCCCTATGTTCCATTTATTCTTAATACTAAGGGAAATAAACAAACTAAACCAAAAGATGACTGGAATGATGATGATAAAAGAAGAGTTGGTTATAATGCTAAATCAAAGAATATTATAACAGCTGCTTTGAATTATGATGAGTTTTTCAGGGTCTCTAATTGCAAAACGGCAAAGCAGATGTGGGATACTCTTCAACTCACTCATGAAGGAACCAACAATGTGAAAAGAGCAAGGATGAATGCACTAGTCCATGAATATGAACTCTTTCACATGAAGAATGGTGAGGAGATAGATGAACTGCAAAAGAGGTTTACACACATTGTGAACCAGTTAGAAGGACTCGGACATACAATCACAGACGAGAAAAAGATTAACAAGATCATGAGATGTTTGAGTCGTGAATGGCAGCCAAAAATTACTGCAATTGTTGAAGCAAATGATCTTGACACAAAGTAGATTGCTACTCTATTTGGCAAGTTGAAAGAACACGAATTGGAACTAAATAGATTGAAAGATCATGAAGATAAGGAGAAAAACAAGAAAGGACTCTCACTCAAGGCTCATATTTCCAAAGAATCAATAGAAAGTGATGAAGATGAACACCTTGATGAAAGTGAAGAATCCGAAGAAGAAGACATGGGATTGCTTGTGAGGAAATTTAAAAGATTCATCAAGAAGAATATAAACAAGAAGCAATCCAGCTTTCCTACCAAAAAGAACACGAACAAAGGTGAAAGCTCTTCCTCAACAATCAAATGCTTTGAATGTGGAAAGCTTGAACACTACAAAAATGAATGTCCAAGGCTACAAAAGAAAGAAAAGTATGAGAAGAATGACAGCAAGGAATAGAAAGTAAGAAAGCCTAGAAGAGCATACATAGCTTGGGAAGAAAATGATATGGATTCCACTAGTAGTGAATCTGAAAATGAAGAAGCCAACCTATGTCTCATGACAAATCATCAAAGTGATAGTGAAACCGAGGTAAATGATTCCTCCCCTACCTATGATGAGTTACAAGATGCTTTTGATGAATTGCATGAAGAATATGTTAAAATTGGTAAACAACTTAAATCTTCTAGAAAGATCATCACAAAACAATGTAGTGATAATTCATCTTTACAAATAAAGCTTAAAGAACTAGAAGATGAAAAATCAAAATTACTTACATCTAGTTCAATTTGCACCAAATGCACTACACTAGAAAAGGAAGTTGAAAAACTGAATACAACTCTATCTAAGTTTACTTTGGGTAGAGATAACTTGAATGCCATATTAGGGCAGCAAAAGGGTGTGTATGACAAAGCTGGAATTGGATATAAGTCAATGGTACATGAAAAATATTTTAAAAAGCTTTTTGTTCCACCCATTTCCTCAACTAGTCCTTTTGTTAAATGCTATTATTGTCTAAAGAAAGGTCATACAGCTGCTACTTGTAGACTTAGAAAGAACATTCATGTTGGCATTAAACAAATTTGGGTTCCAAAAGGAACTTATGTTGCTACTAACACTAAAGGACCCAACCAGATTTGGGTACCTAAAGGAAAAGCATAAAACAATATGTTTTGTAGGTGTGTTTGAAGGCCAAAACCTCAAGCTGGTTTTTGGACAGTGGTTGTTCCAAACACATGACTGGAGACATCACAAAATTTACATCTTTCACTTCCAAGGAAGGAGGAAATGTCACCTATGGAGACAACAACAAAGGAAGAATCCTTGGTGTTGGAACAATAGGAAAAAGTCCAGCAATCAAGATTGAGAATGTTCTCTATGTAGAAGGACTCAAACACAATCTATTAAGTATAAGCCAATTATGTGATAAAGGCTACAAGGTAAACTTTAACTCAAATTTGTGTATGATCGAATCTATTCATGATAATAACATAAAATTGATTGGAAATAGAATCAATAACATCTATATGCTAGACATAGACAACTTAATTTCCAATGATGCATGTTGCTTAATTTCCAAAGAAGATGAAAATTGGTTTTGGCATAGGAGAATAGCTCACATTCATATGGATCACTTGAATAAGTTAATTTCCAAAGAACTTGTAATCGGTTTACCAAATAAAAAGTTTGTTAAAGAAGGTCTATGTGATGCATGACAAAAGGATAAACAAGTGAAAACCTCATTTAAGGCTAAAAACACTGTTTCAACTAGTAGACCCTTACAATTACTGCACGTGGACCTTTTTGGACCTTCTAGGTCAAAAAGCTTTGGTGGAAATCTCTATGCTCTTGTAATTTTTGATGACTTCTCTAGATTCACCCGGACCTTTTTCTTAGCACAAAAGAATGAAGCTTTTAAAGCTTTTAAGAAAATGGCTAAGGTTGCTCAAAATGAGAAAGACGTGAAAATTGTTTCAATTAGGAGTGACCATGGAGGAGAATTCCAAAATGAGGAGTTTGATAACTTTTGTGATGAACATGGTATAAAACACAATTTTTCTGCACCTAGGACTCCACAACAAAATGGAGTAGTTGAGAGGAAAAATAGGTCACTTGAAGAAATTGCTAGAACCATATTGAGTGACTCTAATTTACCAAAGTATTTTTGGGCTGATGCTGTGAGTACTGCATGTTATGTTTTAAATAGAGTACTAATAAGGCCAATTCTGAAGAAAACTCCATATGAACTTTACAAGGGAAGAAAACCTAACATTTCTCATTTTCATGTCTTTGGCTGTAAATGTTTTGTGCTAAATAATGGTAAGGATAATCTTGGGAAATTTGATCCCAAAGCTGATGAGGGTATTTTCCTAGGTTATTCATTAACTAGCAAAGCATATAGAGTGTTTAATAAGCGTACTTTATCAATAGAGGAATCTGTTCACATAACGTTTGATGAGTCTAACCCCAAAAGGTTGGGCAAGGACATTTTTGATGATGCAGAAACTCTTGAGGATGAAGTGAAATCTGATGAAGGAAAGTAGAGCAACAAGGAAAAGGAAGATGAAGAAAGAAATAAAGAACCTCAAACAGAACTTCAACAAGAAAATCTTCCTAAGGAGTGGCAAGCTTCAAAGAATCATTCCCTAGACAATATCATTGGTGAGATCACCAAAGGGGTAACCACTAGAAACTTTTTAAGGAATATTTGCAATACCATGGCGTTTGTATCTCAAATAGAACCAAAATGTGCTGATGATGCTATTAATGATGAACATTGAATGATTTCAATGCAAGAGGAGTTAAATAAATTTAAAAGGAACAAAGTTTGGGATTTAGTTCCAAAACCCAAAAGTAACCAAATAATCAGAAATAAATGGGTGTTTAGAAACAAAATGGATGAGAATGGAATAATAGTAAGAAACAAGGCTAGACTAGTAGCTAAGAGATACAATCAAGAAGAAGGAATTGATTATGATGAGATATATGCTCCCGTAGCTAGATTAGAAGCCATAAGAATGCTCTTAGCCTATGCTTGTATAATGAACTTTAAACTGTACCAAATGGATATGAAAAGTGCCTTTTTAAATGGAATAATACAAGAGGAAGTATATGTAAGCCAACCCCCTGGCTTTGTTGACAGTGAGTTCCCAAATCATGTCTATAAACTGACTAAAGCCCTCTATGGACTTAAGCAAGCTCCTAAAGCTTGCTATGAGAGGTTAAGAAATTTTCTCCTAGAGAAAGGCTTTAAAAGAGGAAAAGTTGATACAACACTATTTACTAAAACAAAAGCACACAATATTTTACTTGTTCGAATATATATTGATGACATTATTTTTGGTGCTACTAATGAGTCTTTATGCAAGGAATTTGGTGAACTAATGCAAAGTGAATTTGAAATGCCCATGATGGGAGAACTTACCTTCTTTCTTGGACTTCAAATTAAACAATGCCAAGATGGAACCTTCATAAGCCAAACAAAGTATTGCAATGAACTACTAAAGAAGTTAGGAATCGAAAGCGCAAAGGAAATGACAACACCAATGAGTCCAACCTGCTACTTGGACAAAGATGAACATGGTAAATCTATAGATGTATCCAAGTATAGAGGTATTATCGGATCCTTACTTTATCTCACTACAAGTAGGCCAGATATAATGTTCAGTGTGTGTATGTGTGCAAGGTATCAAGCTAATCCTAAAGAATCACATCTTACTGCAGTTAGAAGAATCATGAAGTACCTCTTAGGAACAAAAGAAATGGGGATATGGTATCCCAAGGGATCCACTTGCACATTAATAGGATATTCCGACTCTGACTTTGCTGGGTGCAAGTTAGATAGGAAGAGCACAAGTGGAACATGCCATTTATTAGGAAATTCCCTAGTGTCCTAGTTTAGTAAAAAGCAAACTAGTGTGGCCTTATCCACAGCTAAAGCAGAATATGTTGCAGCTGGGAGTTGTTGTGCTCAAATCCTATGGATGAAACAACAATTAATTGACTATGGTGTTTATCTAGATCATGTACCAATAAAATGTGATAGCACTAGTGCAATTAATCTAACAAAGAACTCAATTATGCACTCAAGAACCAAACATATTGACATTAGACATCATTTTATCAGGGATCATATTCAAAGTGGTGATGTTGTGATTGAACATATAGATACAACCAAGCAATTAGCTGATATATTCACCAAACCACTTAATAAGGAAAGTTTCTTATTTATAAGAATGGAACTTGGCATAATTGATCCTCAAAATAATTGATAACAGATGGCACGCAAGGCAGCACAAAGTGCTGAAAATTATGAAGGACAATTGGCAAGATGCTAAGCGTCTTTAGGTGTCTGTAATTTTTTTTGTATTTGGGATATTTTGATAAACTGCATAAGTTCTGAAATGCTTTATTATCAATGATTGCAAGACTATTTTTAAGTTTGATGTCAATATTCTCCATAGTTTCTTTTTAACAATGACAAAGGGGGAGAAAGATGAACCATACATCTTAGATGAACTAGAAAGATGAACCACACATCTGAGAAATATGAACCATAAAAATGAACCATGCATTTTCTGATATGCAAATTTTTATTTCTCTAACAAAGGGGGAGAAATATGAACCATAAAAATGAACCATGCATTTTCTGATATGCAAATTTTTATTTGACACATAAGTATGAACTGCTTTGAAAAGAAATACTAGAACTTATAATAATTGCAAGATGTTTTTTTTATGATATGATAACACTTGATCTTTTGAAAGATATCAATGACACAGGGGGAGGACGAAAATAACTAAAGAACCATGCTTACTGAATAGCTGCACTCTGATTTCTTAATAACCAAGGTTAAGTATGGTAAGGTTTGTCATAATAAAAAAGAGGGAGTTTGTAAGGCTAAGTCCTCATTCATATTTTGATGTATGACAAACAAAGTGTATTTTGCATAAGATTTTTAATTGACTACGTACTCATTACGTGTTAAGTTGCATGCAAGATCACTAGCCCAACAAAGCAAAACTAACGCACGTCCAACACAGGGAAAATATAAGCGCTCGTCCAATAAAGTGAACCAAGAATGACGTCCAACAAAGTAAAGAACTGAAGACCAATGAACAATTAAAGAGCTCGTCTGCTGACGTGGCACATGAAGCGCGTCCACTGAAAGAAACAAAAGATCTCGTCTGCTGACATAGCACAGAAGCGCGTCCACTGAAGCGTCCACTGAAAGAAACAGAAGATCTCGTCTGCTGATGTGGCACAGAAGCGTGCCCATTGAAAGTGACAGAAGCGCGCGTCCACTGCTGTAAAAAAGAGCCCGCGTCCACTGATGTAAAAAGGAGCCTACGTCCACTGATGTAAAGAAAGGAGAGCTCGTCTACTTATAGCAACACTTGGAGCTCGTCCACTAATGATACGCACTAAGATCTTAATAAGAAGCTCCGTCCACTAACATGGCAAATAAAGCTCGTCTACCAAATTGGAGCCCGTCCAATTACCTTGAGCTAGAACTCCCGTCTGCTGACGTGGCAAAAGACAATGGCTATTTTTTCTCTTCAATTAAACACGGATTTATTACTCTTCAAATAGACTTGGCTATCCTTTCAGATGGAAACAGTTATATTTCAAGAAGGACGCAATCTCTACAAAGATAAAACAGAATCACATTTCAAGATCAAGAAATCAAGAAAGCAGATTTTGTTAAACCAGATCCAAATCTGTCTTAAATGATCCCAACGGCTATAATCTGTCTTCTACATAAAGAGGGATCAAAGGAACAACAACAACAACAACACATACAATAAACGCAACTCATACTGATCGTGAAACAAAGTGCTTTATCTCTGAGAAAAGTGCGATAGTTAGAACTTCAATTTGTATTATCAGGCTTTTAGAGTCTTGCTTCTACTCAATTCTTTTTTGTGAATTAGAGTGACTAAGAGAGGGTATCTCTTAGGGTTTAACAAGGATAGAAGGGATCCTTGGGTATAGGAAAGCTAGTGTGCTTTCTAGAGATTTTTCAAGCAAGGACGTTATCCTTGTGTTGATGTAATTAGAATTGTGTAAATTGCTGATTGTAGTGGAGAAAACCACAGAGGTGTGGGACTGGATGTAGGCTTATCAGAGGAGGTAGTCGAACCAGGATAAATCGGTTTGCGTATTCTTCTAATCCCTAAACTCCATATACTTGTTTAAACTTGAATCTTTAAATCTGCAATCTGTGTTAAAATCTGTTGTTACTACTTATAATTCTTCTTGTCATCTTTACTGGTTCCATAACCTAATTCTTGGGAATTAAAATTGAGTGAAAACCAATTTTCTTTAAAGAAACACTGTTTTGCTTTAAATATTGAAAAAGGTTTCAATATCTCAATTCACCCCCCTCTTGAGACCGTAGCCACTACCAACAGATATCACCTCCCATGTCTCTTTATTCCCTTTGGTGGTGTTTGGTAGAAGTTTTATAAAAATATTCCCAAGAATGTTGGCATAAAAGTAAAAGTTTTTCATGTTTGATACAAGTTTTAAAAAGTTATTCCCAAGCATAAAATATTCTTGGGAATAAAATTAGTGAATCCTAATTAGAAACTTGAGAAAACTATATTCTCATGTGTGAATGTGAGAAAGAAAGATTATAGAAATGTGATTCCCATGAATGTAGTTTGTCTGGGAATAAAACATTCCAGATACCAAACTACACCTTATATTATACTCCATAAAAATAAAATAAAATAATAGTATCTAGCAAATCGTAGAGTTACTTCGCCACACATTTTAAGCTGCGTGTAATGAATTGGAGCCTATAATAGAGGGTGAGAAAGTACTCAAGTCACAAACTAAGGAGTTGTTCATCTGCAGCAGCAACAAACTAATAGTCGAGTCTCTCCACCATTCGCACACAAATCTACTTCTCTTGTAATTAATTAATTCCAAATCCTAGGTTTCCAAAATCGTTCTTCCTTGCTACTTATCCAATTGATAAGTATTCCTTTCCAAACTGATTTACACATTTTCAGTGTATTATTTTGATAACTTCTAATTGACTTCAAGTGTTCTCAGATTTTGTCTCAACAATGCATTTATGTGTTAAACTACTTATTTTTTAAAAGAAAAACAGTTCAAAACATTACCACAATCAAAATCAATCGCAAGATGAGTGAAAGAATTCAGAGATGGGAAAATCAAAATCTGAATTAAGAATGGGGTTTCCCTTACTTTAAAAAGTTAAATATAATAAGAGAACAACAAAAGAATTTGAAAAGAACCAATAAGTTCTCTTTCCTTCCCTTGTTTTCTCTGGGAGTATCCTGACATCTCAAATGTTGCCACTCTTTACACTTGCTTCAAACTAATATAAAGTTCGCGCCTATCCCTTCCCTTTGATAATCTCTCTCTCTCTCTTAAACCTGGTACAGCTCAATGTCGTGTCATTGCATCGCCATTGCTTTCTAGCACTTTATCTACAGCTTGTTCAACTTCAGTTCCATCTGCATTTCCATTGCATTCTTGCATATGCATTTTTCCATCCATTTTACCTTTTGGTGAAGCACTTGTATTGTTATGATTAGATTTTCCGTTTTCCTTATCCAGCATGCTTGGGCTCACTTCAGTTAAGGTACCTGGCAAGTGTTGAGATGAATTACCCGAGCCAGGTGGCGGGAGGAAGACTCCCGTGCCAGGAACAGGGATTCGAGGAGGAGGATGTCTTGGAGGAGCAGCAGCCCATCCGGTAGAACCAGGTGGGATTGGCACAGGTGCAGGAAATGGCATCAGAGCTTCAACCGGCGCAGGCACAAACAATGGCTGCATACCATTCGGAGCTGGAATTTGTGGGCGTATCGTTGGAGCTGGCAGTACTCCAATTGTTGGAACCGCAGCGTAATGCTTCGGGCCTAACTGATGCCGAAAATGATTCGGAGATCTGCTGGGTGGTGGGGCCCAATGAGATGTTGCGGGTCAAGCATGACATTGAGCATCAATTGGCAATGACTTTTTTGGTTGGGACTTTGTGAAAGTAACAAGTACGCATTGTTTAAGAATAGAAGAAGGTATAGCATATTTCAGCAATGTCCTGCCAATATGGCCTCGAAATCACACTCAAATTTAGGTCCTCCTCTCTCCCAGATAAAGCATCAGCCACTTTGTTGGGTGCCCCAACCTTGTAAATGATATCAAATTCATATCCCAGCAATTTGGCAAGCCAATTCTGTTGGTTCTGGGTGGTGATTCGTTGTTCTAGCAGGTGTCTTAAACTTTTCTGATCAGTATACACAATGAACTTTCTTCCTAGGAGATATAGTCTCCAATGTTGGATGGCAAGCACCAGGGCCATAAGCTCCTTTTCATATACTGATTTGGTGAGAGAGGCTTCAGATAACGCTTTACTAAAGAATGCTATGGGTATTCTGTTCTGTGTTAACACTGCTCCCAATCCCTTCCCGGAAGCATCACATTCTATGGAGAAGGACCGAGAGAAATCGGGCATAGCTAATACTGGGGCCGTAGTAATAGCTGCATTTAGCTGCTGAAATGCTGTTGCACTTTCCTCATTCCACTTGAAATTTCCCTTCTTTAACAAATCTATTAAAGGTCTGGCCAGTTTTCCATAATTCCACACAAACCACCGGTAATATCGGGTTAGACCCAAAAAGCCGCGCAAAGCTTTGATAGATTTTGGTTCAGGCCACTGCACTATGGCTTCTATCTTTTGTGGATCCATTGCCACTCCTTTTTTTGAAATAATGTGACCCAAGTACCCAATTTGCTTTTGGCCAAAACTGCATTTATGGCCATAAACTGATGTTGTTGCAATCTCTGTAAAACCAACCTTAAGTGTTCCATATGCTCTGCCCATGACTTACTGTAAATTAGGATGTCATCAAAGAACACCAGCACCCACTTCCTTAGGAACTCTTTCAAAGCTGAGTTCATAGCACATTGGAATGTTGCCGGGGCATTAGTGAGCCCAAATGGCATAACCAAGAACTCATAGTGTCCTTGGTAAGTCCTAAATGCAGTTTTCGGTATGTCTTCCACATGCATCCTAATTTGATGATACCCTACCCTTAAATCAATCTTAGAAAAATATGCAACCCCATTCAATTCATCAAGCAATTCTTCTATGACTGGGATAGGAAACTTATTTGGTATAGTTGCCTTGTTGAGGGCTCTATAATCAACACAAAAACGCCAACTTTTCATCCTTCTTTTTCACCAAAATCACGGGGCTTGAATATGGACTGTTGCTAGGAATGATGATACCCAAGACAACATCTAAGCCACCATATCTCATTTTTCTCAGTAGTGAGGGTACCAGTAGGGTCGTACATTTACTGGGTCAGTCCCAGCTTTGATGGGGATCCTATGATCCACTTCCCTACTAGGTGGCAGCCCTTCGGGTATAGCAAACACCTGCTCAAACTCATGTAGCACTTGCTGGAGTTACTTCTTGATCCCCTCATCCCCTTCTTAATTCTTTCCTTCACTGCTAGGACCCATCACCCACAACATTGACAGCCTCCACCTCAGACATCTTCAAAAGGGCTTTGGGAGATATCAGTTTTCACCAGACTCGAATCCCCTCTCACTTCCACTGCTTTTCCTTGACTTATAAATGTCATCGTAAGAGTCCTCCAATTCACCTTTACTTCTCCTAGGGTAGCTAACCATGCTACTCCTAAGATTACATCTACACCCCCAGTTCAAACAAGAAAAATTCTCTCTTGACTGCATAGTCTCCTATCTTTACTCCTTTCTGTTTACAACTTCCCTGGGTTCTTCTCTGGTGGCCGTCACTCAACCTGACAATATAAGAGGCTGTGTGATCAACTGCTATTCCCAGCTTGTGTACCAAATTAGTGGAAATGAAATTATGGCTTGCTCCACTATCAATCAGAATTACCACATCCTCCCCTTGTACCATACCTCTTAATTTCATGGTTTGGGGCTGATTTAATCCTCCCGCGGAACATGGACAGATCCAACCATTGACAAGAAGCCTCGGGTGTTTCTATATCCGCTACCTCCTCTTCTTCAGCTTCAGTTTCTAACGCCACTATCTCCCTTGCATCATTTAGTTTCTCGTCTTCAGCTAAAATCACCACTCTCAAGCTCTTCTCCGGACACCTATGACCAGTGACAAAAGCGAGTCCACAGTGGTAACATAACCCTTCGTCCATTCGCCTCACATACTCGGGATATGGAAGGCACCTAGTCCCCTTTCCTCTTGAACCCGAGGTCTGGCTTCAACCTGGCTTGGCTACCGAGGCCATTGATGTGGCCTTACTTCCTTCTAACGCCTTCCTACTTCCCCCACTCGAGTACTGTTGATTATTGTTGTTTCCAACTGTTCCCACGCGGGAACCTATTCCCCCACTTCCGTGGTACCGGAACCCCGTGTTTGAGTTCTTAATTGAGCTTCCCCCAAAACTCCGAGCTCCTCTCAGCTCCTCCTCTACATCACGCGCCACCTCCATTGCTCTCACCACATCTTGAGGATCATGAGGACGCCCTTGTCCCCGGATTTCTTGGCTCAGCCCTGCCAGAAAATATCATAGCATTTGATCCTCCAAAGTGTTTGTGGCCTGTGCTACCAATAATTCAAATTCTTGGACATATTCTTCCACCGATCCCGTTTGCCTTAGTAAGGCTAGCTTCTCGAACATCGTTCCTCGCCTTGTTCCTCCGAACCTTCGAATCAAAGCCGTGGTGAACTCCTCCCACATAGGGTTTTTGGCCTTTTGGCACCAAAATTGGAACCAATGCACCGAAGTTCCCTCCATGCTTATGAACGCTAAGCGCAATTTCTCTGAGGGTTTGATTTTCTTTTCCACGCGAGCTATCCACCCTAGGGGATCGCAACCTTCGAAGGATGGTAATTCCACCTTCTTCGTCCAAGATTGATGCGTTTCTTCTTCGTTTCCTGAACCTCCTCCTTCGGAATGAGCGTCCATTTCCTTCTCGCTCCTTTCTTCCTCCTCTTATGGTGAATCGATTGAAATTCCTTGTTGCTTCATGAATTTCGCAAGCAATTCTCTGATTCCATCGATTTCACTCACATTCTTCTGGATTTCCGCGATGCTAGACCTCTGTTCGCTGGTTACTCTCTTCAAGAATTCAACCGAGGATTCCAACGTAGTAAATCGTGCATCAATATTCTCCATTGTCTCAACAATCCGGCAGGTCGGACCAAATTTGTTAGGAATCCACAACAATCACAACACAAGAATCACAAGAATAGCTAGAACAGTGAAGAAAAACTGAATAGGTATGAGTATTTCTCTCTGTATATGAATGAAAAGGTTACAATGATCACTACGCAAGGGACACTCCCCTTTCCACTGAGCTATCTCAGTCGATGGAACTTTACAAATGATTAAGCATGCCTTATTCTAAGTGTAGAATGCCTATTTATAGTGTATACAAATCAGCAACTGCCTCCTAACCTCCTAACTAACTTGCTGACTCGGCAACTGCCTCCTAATAGAAAACAAAAACAAACTAGGGTATTGGAGAGGAAAACTGAAAGAGCAGAATCTGAGAAAAGAGAATCTGATATCTTATTAAGTGTGGAAGATTACAGGGTTTATATAGTTGAGCTATGAGTAACTGCTCCTAACAGATTCCTAACTAACTCACAGCTGAGATTCCTAACTAACTCACAGCTGTCAGTCTTTGACTCAAAGATCTAGCTCTATTACAAAGTAAGGCTACTGCACATTCCATTATATACTCTATTATTCCCCCTTCAATCTCAAGGTGGTTGAAGAGAAGCAACCACATTGAGAGTGGAACGTAAGTTACAAAATCTGGAGGAAGAAAGAGGCTTGGTGAAGGAGTCGGCAAGTTGATCAGCAACTGGAACATGATGAATGGAAATAGCCTTGGACAAAACTTTTTCTCTGACAAAGTGAAAGTCTAACTCAATGTGCTTGGTCCGAGAGTGCAGAACAGGGTTGTGGGCAAGTGAGACAGCGCTCAAGTTGTCACACAGAAGCTGTGGAGTGTGAAAAGGAACCTTAAGTTCAGTGAGTAATGACATAATCCACAGTACTTCGGCTGTGGTGTTAGCCAAATTGCGATATTCTGCCTCTGTACTGGATCGAGCTACCAGTGGTTGCTTCTTGGAGCACCAAGACACTAGATTAGGTCCAAGGAAGATGCAAGACCCGGAAGTAGATCTTCTATCATCCGGATCACTGGCCCAGTCAGCATCACAATAGGCCTTGAGTGTGAAGGATTGTGAGGAGGAAGATGGCCGCAGTAGTAGACCATAGTGCATGGAACCCTTGAGATATCGAAGGATACGCTTTACAGCCTGCCAGTGGGTCTCCAATGGGTTTGCCATAAATTGGCAAACTTTATTGACACTGTAGGCTATTTCTGGTCTAGTTAAGGTAGCATATTGTAGTGCTCCTACAACAAACCTGTAGAGACTAGGATCAGCCACCGAATTTGTTCCAAACTTGCTCAACTTGCAGTTGCTTACCATAGGAGAGGAGATACCCTTAGCATCCAGCATGTTAGCTTTGTTCAGAAGGTCACGTATATACTTGGACTGAGTTAACAGAATGGAACCAGTTGCCAGGTGTTTGACCTCAACTCCTAGAAAATAGTATAGGGAGCCTAGTTCTTTGAGAGCAAACGTGGCATTCAGTTTCTTGATGAGGTCTGAGATAAGGGTTGGAGAGGTACCCGTTAATATAATGTCATCCACATATACCAAAACATAGAGAGACACAACCCCTTTGGAGTAGATAAAGAGGGAGGGGTCACAACGGCTTATGACAAAGCCAAAGGTGAGTAGGGTGCTTGTGAGTCTCTCATACCAGGCCCTTGGGGCTTGTTTGAGGCCATAGAGGGCCTTGTGCAGTTTGCAGACTAAAGATTTGTCATGAGACTCAAAACCGGAGGGTTGAGTCATGTAGACTTCCTCACTCAACAAGCCATTGAGGAAGGCATTATTTACATCAATTTGTTGAATGACCTATTTAGAGGAGAGTGCCATGGTAAGAATGATCCGTATTGTAACCGATTTGATAACGGGTGAAAATGTCTCATGAAAGTCAAAGCCATGGGTTCGGTGGAAGCCTTTGGCAACCAACCTGGCCTTGTATTTGTTGATACTCCCATCAGGATTTTCTTTCACACGGAAAACCCACTTGCATCCAATGGACTTTATGTTGGAAGGAAGTGGAACTAAGGACCAAGTTTCATTCTGAAGAAGAGCATTATGCTCAACTTGCATAGCCTCAAGCCAGTGAGGACTTGATAATGCTTGTTTAACTGAGGCAGGCTCAACATGATCAAGACACAACCAAGGATATAAAGGAGGAGGCAGACAACCAGTTTTAGCCCGAGTTAACATATGGTGAGCTGGTTCAGTTGGACTAGGTGAAGGGACATGGTTAGACAGACTAGGAGAAGCGTCTAAGGAACCCGAGTGATTAGGAGATATGACTGAGTGGGGAGAGACTGCAGAACCTGAAGGGGAAGGACTGGTAGGAGTGGAAGGAGACTCAGAAGAAGAAGTAATAGTAGCATGAATAGGACTGGGAATAGGAACAGGGGAAGGAGGAGTGGGAGGAGGGTGCTGGTTCAAGGGAATGGGGTTTAGGGGAGGGTAAACAGGAACATGAATGACAGACGAAAAGGTAGACTCAGAAGGTAAGGTTGAAGTTGGTGAAGTGGAAGGAAAAAGGAAGGGATAAGGAAACCGAAGTTCATTAAATAGGACATCCTTAGAAATATAAACTCTACCAGAGGGAGCTAAGCATTTATGGCCCTTGTGTTGGGGCGAGAGACCAAGGTAGACACACTCTTGAGACCTGAACTGTAGCTTATGTTGGTTTTAGGGTCTTAACAAAGGAAAGCATGCACATCCAAAGGTCCTGAGAAAGGAGTAATCAGGAGTGGAATCTTGGAGTGCATGAAAAGGGGAAGAAAATGAGTCAAGAGCAGCTGTAGGTAACCTATTAATAAGGTGAATAGCCATAGTA
The DNA here is from genome assembly GCA_030762895.1 of Sophora flavescens. NCBI lineage: Eukaryota > Viridiplantae > Streptophyta > Magnoliopsida > Fabales > Fabaceae > Sophora > Sophora flavescens. Next base: position 22,892,839 of record CM061065.1, read on the forward strand.
AAACTATGGTCCCAATAGAGTAGGGGCATAAAAGCATGGGCAAGTAATGTTAATCCCATTTCAACAATGTGTCTGTGTTTGCGTTCCACTGTCCCATTTTGATGAGACGTGTGAGGACATGTTAACCTATGAGCAATGCCTAACTCAGCTAGATGATTGGTAAAGGGTCTAAACTCACCTCCCCAATCAGTTTGAATAGATTTAACAGAGGCTGAGTATTGTGTTTTGACAAGTGCATGAAACTGTTTGAAGGCTGTTAGAGCTTTTGACTTTCTTTTGAGAAAGTAGATCCATGTATAATGGGAAAAGGCATCTACAAAGGCTATATAATAGGTATAGCCATTGGATGAGGAAAGGGGTGCTGGACCCCACAAATATGAGTGTATCAATTCAAATGCCTTTGTGTGGATTGTTGTGGAGGGTTGTGCATATAGCCTGTGTGACTTTCCCAAACAGCAAGCATTGCAAAAGTCATTTACCATTTTATTAATAGAAGGTATATTACAAAGCTGCAGAACAGTCTTAACAGTATTGGGACTAGGATGGCCTAACCTATTATGCCAAGTAACAAAGGAATTTGAGACTACATTTGTGTTTACAGTAATAGAATTTCCACTATCTGATTTGTTGGAAGTAGAATTAGAAAGACTTATTGAAGTAGAAGGCTCCTTGAGTATATTGATGTGCTTGAAGGAGTATAGCCCATCATTTCCTAGAGAGCCTTCAAGAAGGACTTTATTAGACCCCTGTGATTTGACAAAACAAGAATGAGGGTGAAACTCAAAGTAAACATCATTATCACGGGTAAATTTTGACACAGACACCAAATTCTTAGTAATGTTAGGAACAAGGAGTAAACTGTTAAGAGAAAGAACAGTGTGTGGGTGATGTGGTGTGGTGATTTTAGAGTAACCAATGGAAGTTATGGGGAGACCTTGTCCGTTACCCATCAACACTTGGTCCTGTCCTCCAAACGGTGTGCAATGACTGAATTTTTGTGAGTCAGCAGTGAGGTGATGAGAAGCACCCGAATCAGGATACCACATGTGTGAGGTAGTGAATTCCTGAGTGGGTGAGTAGTACTGTGGGGCCCCATACTGAGTTGACTGAGAGGCCATAAAGGCAGATGCAGAAGGTTGATTCTGCTGAGTATGTGGGAAACCAGAGGGTGGACCAGAGAGCTGAGCCACTTGTACTGATGGTGGACGTGGTGGTAAGGCCAAAGGAAACTGAGTCTGAACATGAAATGAGCCTTGAGGAGGGTAGTGATTAACCACTTGAGCTGGAGGAGCAGGTGGATTTGGAACAAAGTCATGCTCAAAGCGATGCCAACAGTTGTATGCATCGTGCCCATACTTATCGCATAGCTGACAAGTTGGCCTATTGCCACCGCGATTGTCACCCCCACGGCCATTACAGCCTCGACCACCACGGCCACGATTTCCACGACCTCGGTCTCTATTGGCTTCCTGATAACCACCGCGATTTGATTCAAATTCTACGTGACTAGGTTGATTGGACGAGTTTTCAGCTGAAGTTGCTTGAGCTAGGTTGAGCGAAACGGAGGTGGAGGGAAGCTCTTGTCTGAACCTCTCCAATTGCGCGTCCTGAACCATAAGAAGAGACTCGATATCCTCGACCGAGATAGGCTCAACCCTAGCGAATATCATTATGACGAAAGAGTTGTACTCTTCAGGCAATCCTTCCAGGATCGTGTCGATATGATCTTGATCACTCAGTGAATCGCCAATCGCATGAAGAGAGTCAACTAGCGCACGGATTCGTATCAAGAACTCTTGCATCGTGCGAGATCCTTTCCTTGTATTCTTCAATTCCGATCGGAACTGGCGAACTTTCGATCAAAGATGTGAATGGAAGAATTTGTGCACTTTGTCCCAAATTTGCCATGATTGCTTGCAACTAAGGAAACGCGGAAGCACCGATGGTGAAATTGAGCTTAACAGCCACGTGAATAGCATCTGGTCCTGCACTAACCAGAGCTGATATGCATCAGAGACACGATCAAGAACACGATCTTCCTCAGAAGTGTAGATCGGAGGAATCGTAGGGTTTACAACCCATCGATGAAGCTTATGAGCGATTATAACAGCTTCTACTTGCTGTTTCCACAACAGAAAATTTTGATCATCAAGTTTTACAGATAGAGGAGGATTAAAGGAAGAAGAAGAGGTTCCAGCGCCATTCATTGGAGGATTTGGAGGATTTTCGACGTTCACTGCCATGGAAGAGAACGGTCCCAGAAAAGAAGCTCTATGATACCATAGTAGAAAACAAACTAGGGTATTGGAGAGGAAAACTGAAAGAGCAGAATATGAGAAAAGAGAATATGATATCTGATTAAGCGTGGAAGATTACAGGGTTTATATAGTTGAGCTATGAGTAACTGCTCCTAACAGATTCCTAACTAACTCACAGCTGAGATTCCTAACTAACTCACAGTTGTCAGTGCTGACTCAGCACTGCAGCTCTATTACAAAGTAAGGCTACTGCACATTCCATTATATACTCTATTACCTCCTAACTACTTTCAGTTACTGCTTATTACCCTTAGTTCCTCTCAGTCTCTTCCTATAGTACACCCGCATCCCCCAGGTCCTTCAACTGGTAACACAGCTTGTCTAACATTCTTCACCCAGAAATCCACAATTGCAAATTATATCATAAGTTGCATTTTCCCACGTACAAAAGTAATATTTATAGAGCTGGAGTTTCCCTCTTCTAAATTACCTGATAAAAGGATATTATGAGAAACAAATCAAATTCTCAACTAAACTTTAAAGTCGCTAGAAAGATAGAAGTTTACAAGGTTTCTTGGATGTTGTGAACTGTAAGTATGTGAAGAGGAACTTCAGAACACCTGCGACGGGGGGAAGGGAAGGAGATGGTGCTGATGATGGTAGAGTTTACTCCAGGAGGTAGCAACTCCCTATCTTCTGATAATTTACCAGTCTGTTGAAAACTTTTCACATTTTTCTATTTAGGTTCAAATAGTCATTAAAAATTTCTTATCTGCATTGAGATAGCACTATAGCAGCAATCAAATGCCACATTTTCAGAAATCCTTTCCACCTTAACAACATACTTTCTAACTGAAAATTAATATTCCACATTTTCAGCAATCCTTTCCACCTTAACAACATACTTTCTACCTGCAAATTAATCTTCAAATCCTAATTCTATATACTATTTGATGGTTCTTTTCAACTGAGGAGAATCTTTCTTGAAATTGTCACGTCTCAAAGAACCCACATAACTGGAAGTTACTTGACTTCTGATAGGAATCTGATACCGAATTGCTGATTTAATTAACTCTCCACTAAGAGACTCCTCTAGTTACTGATCTCAGTACAGGTCATTCAAAAGACCAGTAACCTCCTTACCAATTCCTCACTCAGTAATTGGCTACCCTCTCTCTTTTGTTCCCACTCAAAGAATTTTTTATTTTGGCTGGTATCAAGGACCATGTCTCCCTCAAGGATTTGGGCTCCTTTGATAATCCACCATTTTACACAAATGGAAATACATAGAAGTTTACAACAATCACAAGAATCGGAAAACGCATATTACAATGAGTATTTGACTTAGAATAAGCAAATGTCATGCTACTACTTTGCAGTTGTTAGGTAGAATCAAAATAATGCCAAACAGTTCATTGTTGATGACTGTTCAACTACTAAAATGAATGAAAGAAAAATATTGGTTACACTCCGCTATACAAAGAAACCACCAACTTTAAGAACATGGACAGAGATATTACCAGGTGTATTGCCACACATATTTGTTATTGAAAATCAATCAAACAAAATAAAAAGAAAAGCAGTGATAGATTCTTCCAACATGAAGACATAAGGCTCACAGTACAATTACCTTGAAATTGTCCTCTTTTTCCAGCAACCCTCATATCATTGACCAATGAAACAAGTTTTGAAACTTCAGTACTATCAAATAAATCTTCATATAATTTCAGTCCATCAACCACATTCACCTAAAGATTAAAAACACCTTAAAAATAAAATATAAAGGATAGAACATATGAAAATTAATGAGAAAGCAAAGAAAAGTAAACTAACATTTAAGGGGCCCTACCGTCTTCCCATCAAACATCTCATTGCCAACGAAAGTTTTTCCCATGGTAGATGGATTCTGGTTCTGATGTTGATTTTGCATAGAATGTGAATCATTCCCTGGAAACACATTCTAAAAGAGTTATAATCTATTGGGAGAGGTCAACCCTTAAATGGATGTCAGTATCTCGAGGGATTAGTCTCTGGTACTCGCTGGAGGATACCCAGGTTCACCAAAAAAAATTGTTATAAAATCATATGGAAAATAAATAGCAAAAAAATCTGAACCGCGAACTATTTCTAAGTAAGCTGACTCTGATCGTATAAGTGTGTGTGACTCTGTATGTGCATGCCGGCAAGTAAGCGAATAAGTGCAGACATTTTTTCTAATTTAGCATGTAAATTTTCAAGTACATTGGATGCCTGTGACAAACAGGAGATAGGGAACAGAATCTGAACATTATTTACTTATTTCTAAAATTCATGCACACAACTAGCATAGTCTGGTGCCCTCTTCTGTTGAAGTTAAACAAGCTCCTAATATATCTTCATTCAAATCATAGTCAGCAGGAAGAAAACCTCTAGAGTTTGATATACATCCATCATTTACACCCACAGATTCAGTTTCAGAGTTGGACAGAGATCCTCCACAATTTCCAGAGCTGTTCAAGATGCCATCAGATTGTTGCTTTGTTATAGCGCCTGCGTACGCAACCAAAGATTTCAGAAGTCAGCAAAGCTCGGGCAAATAGAATGTATTTCAACCTTAAACTTTTCATATCAACAAAGACTCTTTCCAGTTGTAAAGCGTCACTGAAACATAATGTGTAAATGATCTGTAAAATTATCCTCTACCTTATCATTAATTGGGTAGCAGGAACCACAAGATCCTAAGAAACAACAGCCAGAAAAGCAGCCGTGGAAATTATCAAATCTATCAGTGATGGGTGAAGTTATCCTAGGGCTCTAGCTTGTCATTAGTTTTTTCAACACTTAAAGATCAACTATTAAAAGTTTTAGTCAAAAACAATTGGCATATTCCATGAATTGTTTTTCACATGAAATCCAGTGTTGAGCTACATCCCACTAGTAACTAACCTTTTTCTTAATGTCTAGTTGTCAGATAAACAGGAGATTCTTCATTTGCCTCATAATACTTGTATGTTAGACGTGCATAAAATGATATGATTATATGCAATGAACTTTCTAAAAATTGTTGCTATCTCTCCCAACTGCCCAACAAAACACTATTGACTTCAAATACACCTGTTTTGCTATGTCTGGAATGCCAAACCTGAGACAGAGGAACAAAATTACAAAAGAAACCAATCAATTAAGACTGGATTTTCAAATCACATTGGTGCACTCAAATTATAATACATATATTCAGTATAATATAAAACCAGGTTAATTGCTTTACCTACAATGTCATATAAATTACACTGAATGCCCCAAAAATTCAGTCTCTTAAGCCTTCAATTACAAATTGTTTCAAACAACTTACAAGTTACAAGACAGGTTCTAACTAAGCAATATCACAATCATGCAGATCATAATCGTTGAGTAAAGTTGCAATAACAACATTTCACTTTGAAGACTAGGATTTGTCATGTCGTCGTATAGTGCATATAGTCCAACAGACCCATTATTTACCTTCCTTCTCCTCATCAGAGGATAAACTCTTATCATCCATCATCCCAACCTTGCCACCAGATTTAAGTTCTTCATTCTTCTCATTTACATGAGTCCCTTTCTCCGCACCTCCGGTAGTAACCATAGAATTCACTTCATTACCATAAGATTCTACACGTGAATTATAACCTTCCTTGGCAGCCTCAAACTTCTGCCATTGCCTAAACCCCTGACCTGACTTCCTAAACTCCTTAGCACCCACTTTCACCGGATCAGCATACCTCTGCTGCCTCCTCCACGCCACTTGCTGCAGCGCATACACAACTTCCGACACCGAAAAGTACTGCTGCATAAGCAGCACCTGATTCCAATTACACCTCCTCTGATGAATGGCCCCAACAACCATATCATAATCCCCAGGGCCACCAACAGCACTCAAATGATGACAAAGGGTATCTATGATGGCATTTGCAGCCGCAAATTCGCTGCGAAGCCAACTGATAAACCCATCCCTCTCATCCACAAACCATTGCTGCTAGCAGTATTGGAACTCACTGCCACCACTAGAAAACTGCATTTTTTCTGCATTTTCTGGTGGCATTGCCATGAGAATTCACTACATACAATACACTAACCACTACAACTACATATAAACCATGTGCAATACTGAAAATAGATCTAGGCAAATAAAAAAAAAAAAATCTTTTATGGGGTTCAATTAAAATGCATTTGAAGTGGATCCCACAGAATGGAATGCAAAATTGAGAGTGTTGACAAGCACGAATTGCCCAACAAGATCTGATAATGAAATGGGAAAAAGGAAAAGGGAAGTGGGGTGGGGGGGTGTTTGGGGGTGTGTGGGGGGTTAGAGTGACGCAAAGCAAAAAATAGAAAGAGAAGAGGTTCTTCAAGAGTAAGGGTGTGTTTGGGTAAGCAATTTAATCAAGAGCTTATCACATAAGACCTTATCGCATGAAAGCTTATGCCATAAACACTTAAAGAAAGAAAGGAGCATGAGAGGATTCGAATAGTGAAAAACACAGAAATAGTGTTTAGTGCATAAGCTCTTATGATAATTCCATGTTTTCTCCCCAGGTGACTTATGAAAATAAGTCAAAAACTCCTTATGGGATGGTATAAGTTATTTTTATAAGTTCTGTCAAACACACTGCATAAGAGCTTATGTCATCAGATAAGTCAAAATGAGCTTAAATAAGCTCTTCCAAACGCCACCTAAGTAAGATCTAGGGTTATTGTTATGGGATGTTCATGGTTTGTTAATGAGTTTGATGGCCTATTCAACACGCATATCTTATGTCACATGGTCTTATAGCTCTTTAATGTTAAGTCTTAAATTCTACCTCACCTCTTTCTTTAAAGCATATGCTCATGAGTGTACTTAGGAATCAATGAAAGAAAGTTTTTATGAAAAATTAACATTTAATATTTGAAAATATGAAATATTTGGTTTTTTGATAAAAAATTGTTTTTCTTGGTTTCTTAACGAGTGGCTTAAGGTGGTGTTGGTTGTTGGAATATTTTATTTACATGCAAACTACATTCCTGGGAATCACATTCGTAGGAATGTTTCTTTCTCATCTTCAGACATGGGAGTAGAGCTTTCCCAAGTTTATAACTATCATTCACTAATTTTATTTTCGAGAATTTTTATGCATAGGAATAAATTTTTAAAACTTATCCCTGAAATAACCAAAGTTAACACAAGAAAGGGGTTGAATTGTGTTTACCAACTTTTTAGAAAACTTTGAAAATTATTTTCCCAGACACAACAAGCAAAAATAAAGCAACAGAAAATCAGACTGGTGACTCGTCTGATTTTGAGACAGAACACACGTGCACATAGAGAATGTTAAAACAGAGATTGATATTCACAATATTAATTCCCCAAGTTAAAAGCTTAAACAAATAACTCTTAAACAAATTAAAGAGATAAGGGAAGAGGAATATCACTCAATAGTTTTATACTGGTTCACCCCAAAATCCACAAGGCTACATCCAGTTCTTGGCAGCACCAAGTTTCCACTATAACTGATCAGATTATAGTACAAGTATTTTTTTCACACCTAGCCTCTCCAGGGTCAACACTAAAACGAGTATTCTTTTCTCACCTAGCCTCTTCAGGTTCAACACAGTAAGGAGTAAAGGTTTTATGTAATTAATACAACTTGCAAATCTTTCGGATCACACTCAGAGAGTGAAATAAATATGAAGTGTGAAAGACTGCGAATTAATATCAAATGATTGAAGAAGTATTCAATGAAAGAATGAAGAAGTTAATGATGTGAGTAAATGCTTCTTGCGTAGAGTCCTTAATGATATTCAACTTATTATCTTCATCTTCATGGTTTAATCTATATAAAGACTTCAATCAATTTATCCGTTAGGCACAACTTCAAAAAGTGTGTTATTTGATTTGAGTTTCTAGAACGCCATTAATGTCAAAGAGTCATTCTGTGTAGGCATTAAATGTTTAGGAACATTGAGTTTTAACAAGGCATTCCAAGAGTACACTTTTGTTCTGAGCAGCTGTTGTACCAGAGTTGCAGCCGCATGCTTCTTATACTTGCAACATAGCTTTCATCTTTCAGTGCAACACTCAGTTCACTTTTTGGAAAGCACTTTTACTTTGTACTAGAACAGCCAAAAAATGACTGGTGTGGTACAGAGGTTGCGTGTTTATTCCTTAAAACCTTGAAACAAACATTCTTTATTCTTTATCCTTTGTGCTTTTGTCCAGAGGCCTTCGATATCCTTAAGGAAGGCATCTTATTTGAATAAGGTTGACTTGGACATCATTCTGACAATATGACACTTTACCAAGTGTAGCAGTGTTTGAAATTCAGACGGGTGCTTGTGCAGTCCAGAATTAGACGGGTGATAATGAGCCAAAACTTAGACGAGTGATCGAGTCATTTTAGACGAGTGATCTTCTGTGGCTTCTTTAGACTTATGATTCATGCCACATCATCAACTAGATCAGAATCTTGATTGAGCTTTGACTTGCTCTATGTTTGAGTTGACTAGTTTTTAGACGGGTGGTTTTTAGACAAGTCTAAAAACTACGTTGGACTAAAAATTGGACGGTTCAGATTTTTAGACGAATGACCTTAAGTCTATTTTCCTACACACTTATCAGACTTATCAGTAATTTCATAAGGTTCAATATTACCATACTTAATCTATTTGGAATCATCAAAACTTAGAGAATTTATACATTGAATGTGCCTCAGACTTATGAGGTCTCAACAATACCAAACATGGGAATTTTTTATTCCCTTGCAAGCATTCCTATGAATACTTTTTAAAAACTTGTACCAAACGCTACCTTAAAAGCACTCAGTAGCCTGACCCTTCTTTAAATAATAAGATTTTCTTATAATGATATTAAGAGTCTAATTGATTATAGCGTATAGGCTTACAGCGGATAGCGGATGAGCTAATTGATATCCAATAGCGGATGAGCTAACCGATAGCGGATAGCGGACTAGAATTGAAGTGTCTAGTAAAATTAGCGGTTGGACCACTGATAAATGTAAAATAACATTAAAAAACATGTTTATATACTTTTTATATAAATTATGTTTATGTATATATATATATATATATATATTATTTATTTTAAAATAATTATCAGTTTCAATGCTTTAATTTATTTTAAACTTATGCCAAAAAAATTAAATTATTTATCATTTCAAAAAATAAAATAATAATTTTTAATTAAGAATTAGAAAATATTATATTAGTATTTTCTATCTTATTTAGTTAAGGATAAATTAGAAATTTACTTAAAATGAGAGAAAAAATGATAAGTTATAAGTTATAAACTCAAACACTACTTCAATTAGTATCTCAGAAGAAAATGCTATAAACTAGTGAAAAAACATTAATGTTAGTCAGTGAAACAGTTACCAAACAAAACTATTTTTTTATCCACTATAAGTAGGTAGCACATTGGCATTGCCAAACAAAAGTTTATTTTCATATGTAATTATCGTATAAAAGCTTATCTAAGACCATCTATTCTAGCTTCAAGTCTTCCCACTTAATTGTTGCGTGAGTCGATTTAGTTTTAGGCATGAGATGTTATTAGTAAGCTTGGAACTATATATATAAAGTTAGTAATAGGTAATCTAGTTTGTCAACTTTGTTACACTTTGTTACACACGATGCTAGCGTCATTTGTTTTTAATGAACAAAACAGGATTAGTTACTAATCATCGACTATTAAGCTTTGACAAATTTCATCCTCTGTTAATATGAATTAATTACACAAAACAAGTAATCGATTAAATTTCACGAATTCAAAAGAGTCTCATAAAATATAATCGATTATCATTAACCAATTAGAACCTGTTTGTTTTAACGTTGGGAGGCACCTGAACGTGCGTTGATTGTAAACTAGGTCTGGGTAGCTTTGAAAAAAAGTGCATTAAAATCTGTGTTTTTCTGTTTGCCTTTCAAAAAATCTAAAACAAACATAGCTTTAATTTATTAAAATTCACGAAAACATGAGCAGTCCCATGAAATGTATTGATTATAAGTAATCGAGTAATCGGTTACTTCTCAAATATTAATTAATTCATTTATTCACAATAAGAAAATATTAATTGATTACTTCTCAAATATTAATCGATATTACTTCTTTCATATATTAAGCTACTAATATTCATGGATGCCTAGCTTTCAGATAGTTATAAAATATAATTGATTGCAAAAGCATCTTATTATGTCTACTTCCATTGAAATCTCTGTCATTTCATCATTATTAAACTCGGATTAGGTCGTTTAGTAGAGACATTCTTTTTAGTTTCTTAGGAATCCTAATTTGGGAATCCTAAATTCGTGTGTTTGGTATACTTTTTTGAAAAACACACACTACAACAGATTAGACTTTAGATAGCGTTTCCGTATGCCTTTTAATAGCGTTTGTAACCGCTATCTATGCTACCGCTATTAAAACTCGTTAGCAAAGATAGCATTTAGGAACTGCTATTAATAGGTGACTTTAGATAGCGTTTGTACACGGAAACGCTATCTAAAGTCAGACTTTAGATAGCGTTTCCACACGCAAACGCTATCTAAAGTCTGACTTTAGATAGCGTTTCCTTATACAAACGCTATCTAAAGTCTGACTTTAGACAGCGTTTGTACACGGAAACGCTATCTAAAGTCTGACTTTAGATAAGCGTTTATACAAGGAAACGCTATCTAAAGCCTTTTTTTTAATTTTATTTCTTAACTTTTACATCCATTATTCCTGCATATTTACACAAAAAAACCACAATTGTTGCAAATCAACACAATTGTTCAAAATGTGTTCAAAATATAAGTGTTCAAATACAAGTGTTCAATGCAATTAGCACTTTGCATGTGTTTGTGCAACAAACCAAGAACTATACAATCAAAGTGCAACACTCTATACAGAAACTATATATATATATAACCGGATATAAGTACACCACTCTATTTCTAAAGTATTCAAATTCACACGAGTAAGACAAAATCAAAGTGCAAAGAACTATACCGGATCTCAATCCTTAAGAAACCAAAATCGAGAAAACCAACATACATCTACAATTAATCTACATTTACAGCTTCTGTTTGTTTTTCATGAGACCAAGACAACACCAAAGTAATGTGTCGAAATGTGATCCAAAGACTCTGTAGCATACATACTGCATTTCCACCACAAAGACTAACCTGTTACATTGGGATACAGCAGACTAATTAGGTAAACACTACTGTAGCAAGAAACAGAATTCAAATCAAGCATTAACAAAGTATAACAAAAATAATAAGTTTGAACTTATTTTCTCCTTTCCATGCACATCAACTCGAAGGCATGTACCAATGAAAAACAAATACATAGATAGTTTGGGGTTGATAAATATAAAGCATTATTCACATACCAATGAGTATTGCTGCAACTACTGTGATCAATTTGACATAATCAAACGAACTTTTCAACAATATAGCGACACCACTCTTCCTTGACTTCAGATAGTTGAGCAATGGAGTATGTGGAGCATTTGAAGTCAGGGAAGTACTGCGACATAAAAATTAAATAAATTAAGTTACAATTGCTAAAACATTTGAACAGTCACAGTTAAAAGCTAAGTAAACAACATACCGCCATTGGTATTTTAACTTGGTTCTGCAAGATAGTCTTCTTCATGAAACGCATGACATAGTACCCACAATCTGTACTGTTGGGCTGTCTTGGGCACTATAAAAAATAAAATAGTAAATCAATATAGTTTTTTTTATCTAATTGCGCATTAAGTTTTTGCAAATATACCTGTATCTGAATCCATTTAATGTTGGTTGCCTTTAAACGCGGCACCTTAGCTCCGATATTTGCGCGATAAACTTGCAAACCACTAATCACAAAATCAAACAGACTTCATTAAGAAACATATTTTCAATCATCACAAACACACGCATGCTCACGTATCGAACAGAATCATAGAAAATAAGAAATATAAAAACATGCTTACGTATCGAACAGATTCTTTAATTCTGGGCGATCCCTAGGATCAACATACAAGGGATCCAGATAGTAAATAATCTCTTCAACAATATTTATCGCAGACAAAGACCCAATGATTCCTACAAAAATGTTGAGATAACAAATCCTAAGCACCTCAACTTTTATGTAATTCATTTTATTGTGGATTAAGTCCTATAGGATAAGCGACTCACCCAACATTGCACGGCGCTAAAAACAAGGGCTGATATTCTCTTTCTTTAGTTGCAAACCGGTCAGCTAGATACGTTGTCTGTGAATCCCTCCCGAAGTAGCCGTATGTATTTGTTTGGTGTGGGGACAAGAACAGAAACCTCCTCGTTATTTCCTTTGGAATCAACAATTCTTCATACAAATACCTTCAATTAAAATATAAAAATGGATTACACCAATGACATCAATATTTAAATGGAAATACTAAAAAAATATTGTACACTTTAAGCCTGATTTATTACCTGATATATGCGGAAATAACGGAGGCAGATACCCATTCATGATTTACAACTTCTCTGATATTTTCAGTATTGAGCATCTCAATGAAATGGTGACCAAAAATATTTTGTTCCATCTCTACGTACAATTGGTCAAAGATTTTTCATATTCTTTCGTTCATGTATTTTAAGGAAATTCAAATATTCCAGAGAAGTTGTAGTTGAACCAGCTGTAGGTGGGTTGGCCTCAGAGTTGCCTCCTTTATTTTCTGGGGTTGTAATTGACTCCTTTGTATATCCAGACACTCTGCCATTGCCTTTAGCTTTTGCAGGTGCCTGGAAATTTTGCATTTCAATATGCCAGTTAGTGATCAACTAATGTAATGCATATATGCCGTATATGAAAAGGTGGAAAAATGCAATTACATACCATATTAATTACAACCACGAGATCAATTGGCCATGCCACATAAGTACCTATTGCATCTCCTCACTGTCATCACATCCGCATCAACGATAGGTACCGGCAATGGCGCATCCCCTCGGTTGCAACATCAACTCCAACTTTCACATGGTTAAGGGGTGCTGGTCCAATGTGCGATGTAACACCCGGCTCATTGTATACTTTACCCATAGCAACCATACGATAGTTTGGGGTCGATAAATATAGCTGACATGAGTTGACGCCCTAATCCAATGATAGATGAATAAGCTGTGAATTAAGGCATCCAATTGAATGTATTTAACTGCGAATGCAATACTAGTAAAAAAAAAAAGGCATGCATTACCTCTGGAAGCCTACTGGCAGATGGTAGAGTGCAACTATCTTTGACGCTTGCTTGGGCTGTGAAATTAGCCTGCCTCTCCTCATCATCCTTTTGTTTCAGACTTTTCTTCCAAAATGTTCAATCTATCGAGAGAGTTGAGACACCAATGTCTCCCACTTTTTCGTTTCCGAGTTATTTCTTGCACGACCTTCGGGTGGGAAGTAATCTTTTGTGAGACGCCGAAACCCACACCCCTAACACGACCAGGGGTTCTCTCGGCACACCTAGGGCTTTGGCAAGAATATCCTGGCGACCAAAGTCTTCTATCTCTCCCTCTACTGCAGATCGTGATGGTTCCTCCTGACACATAGTTATTGGTGAAATGCAAATGTTAAAATTATTATATATTATCATATGAAAATAACAATTGATAATGTAAACGTTAGTCTACTAACACATTTATTCCACACGGTCTGCGTATTTTTGTTGTCAATTACACCCGCCTTGTTCTTGCGGGCTTTCCTCCACACAATATGGCGTTTAATTTTCTTCACTTCTGGCCCCGCCTCCTGCATCTGTATATTGAGATAATATAAATTAACCAAACAGTTTAAAAATCATATTTACCACAAATGCAGTTAAATATATATATATATATACATACCAATTCATCCTCAATGTCAGCATACCCCTTACGTGATGCTTTGTAAGGGCATGCAGGATCTAACGCCCTGTTGCGATTTTCATTACTTAATTTCTATTCAGACACATATAAGTAATATTGATACATGGTTAATGTCATATGTACGTATTGCTATAAAATTATAAGGACTAACGTGATATTAAACATACCAGGAATTGAGCATCTCCTGTGCGTATTGCTATAAAATCTGTCCACTCATCCCTTGATATGTGTGGATATTTTGATGGAGGCTCCTCATTGATATTCCCGTTGGCATCTCTTAGAAATTTTTTGGTCAATCTAGTTCTGAATGCCCTATGTAGGTTACCACTTCTGAAGTACAAATTTTTTCCGAGATTCATCAACATTAAAAGACATCTGCAAAACAATATAAACAACGTGTCAAAGTAAGTATGTTTACATAGTTTACAATATAATTTATAAATTTTAACAATTACCTGTACATCAGCCCATATGCTCTCTTTGAAACCATCCAAAGCTTCATCCTTCCAATTAGAACAAATAATTTGTACCTTTTGCCGAACAACGGCCCCAATGTAACTCTTCAATATTTTACCATTAGCACGAATAGGTTGGTCCAAAGAATTCCATTCAACCTAATAAAAATAATAAAGTAATTAAATCTAGATATCAAACAACATTATGAAATCCTTAGATTAGTAAGTAAATTACATCAAATTTTTGTCCTTTACTCCTAGCGCGGATGACCGCCTTCATAATCATTGGCCCACGTCTCGCCGCTTTGGCATCACTAGAATTACTTGAAGATGCCATTTACCTACAAAAATATTAGATACAAGTAAAACATCAATGGACATTAATATAACATTAATTGATGCAAAATATAAAACAACTATTAATAACAAAATCAACACTAGCATTACCGGAAGATGCTAACTATAATATAAAAGGATCGAAAAGGTCATTTAAACACAAACACTACATACATGTTTAAGTCAACCTTTTTCTTTTCTTCATTGGATTGAGATTTGTTTGTCCTTTATTAGTACGAAATGGTGGATTGACCAAAAGCCCCTCATCATGATCATCTCTCATATACATACCATCATCCCTAGTTGGATCAATCTCAAGTGATTGTAATGTCCCGACGAAAGGATCATCTTCAATATCAACATCTCGATGGTCTTGATCATCAACATTAGTAATTATTTTGTTAGTCAAAAGAACAATGGACCTTTTCATATCAGCTGGATCAGTGACATAGAACACTTGTTGAGCTTGAGATGCTAATATAAAAGGCTCATCTTTATACCCCACCCTATTAAGATCCACCTGCATGAACCCCGACTCATCAATCAAACACCGTTATTATTGTCAACCCACTTGCAACCAAACACACCAACCTTAAACTTTGTGTAATCCAACTCCCATATGCATTCAATGACGCCGAAGTATGACATATTTGCATATATCGGGTTTCTGTCTTTGGCACTTGAGATATGCATCGACTGAGCTATTAGAGTCACACCACTGTTTTGCATTGTACTTCGACCATCTTGTTCTTTTGCATAGAATGTGTACCCATTAATTTGATAACCGTGGTAAGAGAACACATGCAAACTTGGACCTTTGGCTAACCATCTCAATCTATTTGAAACTGAAGTAGCATTTTCAGTCAACTCTGCATAAATGTGATCTCTTAGCCACGTTATAAAACAACGATTGTGTTCTCTAGTTAGCCAATTTTGATTCTTATTTGGATACAAACTCTTAAGCATGTCCTTGTGTTTTTCAACATATGGCTCAACCTCATCGGCATTGTGCAGAACATATAAGTGTGCTTGCTCCCATTCTGTCCTTGTTATAGTCACTATTTCATTTCCAGTAATTCCTTGCCCCATCATTCTCCATGTGTGACGAGACTTTGGCAGCCTGACCGCGCTGTCGCCACGCGCCAAAAAGAACGAGCGATTATAAAATAATGCAGTATAGTGCGACAACTCGGATCGTCTCTCAAGGACTCTTTACTTGTTGTTATTATTAACAGAAAATTAGTAAAAGTTAGAACTGGGGGTTTTGAGATTGGAAACTAAATTAAGAAAACAAAATAATGAAAACAAAGTAGTTAAAGAGAATAACAAATAAACAAAAGACGATTAACCTACTGTTCTCGGTTTCCCACTATCATTGGTTCATCCAAATCCTAAGCAGATACTAATCCCCTCCCGGTTGTAGCAACAATTAACAAACGAAAACCGCTACTACAGATGTATGTTCCTATTCCCGAAATAACAAACGGGGTTAAGCTCTCATGAACAAACGAACATGAATGAACACACGTGAAATAACAAACGCGATTATATATAGGAACATAGCATCACCGAAATGAAACAATACCACACTATATATTACTGAAATAACAAACAGAAACATACAGCATGACATTGAAAAGAGAAAAGCAACTAAACAAGAAATTCAGAACCTCAAGTGTTAACAGAAACCAATTACAGTAGATTAATCTAGGAGACTAGCTCTCCATTACAGAAGCAAAACAAAAGAAAGAGAAAATAAGACTAAAACTAATTAACTACTAACTGAGACTTAGCCAAAACTGACTAGCCCTCATTATGACTAACTCCTCTCTCAATATCTGAATGCTCCTTTTATTAACTTCAACCTCTGCCTCTTAGCTTTCCAAAACCACTTAATTTGCTTAATTATGAATTAAGATGAGGGAGTTATGTCCACATTCAACTCATAGGGCAGCTGAAACGCCTCTGCCTTCACATGGATTAAAGCCCTTCAAAACGGCTCTGTTTGGAATAATGGTCTTCATGAGAGTTAAAGCTCTTTGTTTGCTCTTTCATTTGCCACCGGTTTCAGTTCAAACCGACATCTACAACCCAAGTTATGGCCCAATCTTCATGACCAGTTCAGGTTCCAGTGACAGCAATTATGTTCTGACTTCAAGGCCCAATGTGACCCACTATACATCCAATTCAGCATCTGAGTTCTTCATGAAAGTTGTTGGGCTTCCTTTTTATTACCTGAAAACAAGAAAATAGCATAAGTATTTTATTCAACTCTAAATCAACTAAATTATCCTAAAAATACTTTATAGACTCAAAATACTGCTTAAGGACAATCAAGTCTAATTTGGGTGAAAAATGATATAAAATTAGCACAAAGCCAAGGTCTTTACTGGTTATAAAACCAGTCAAACAGAGGCTCATCAAAATACCCCAAACTTAAACTTTGCTTGTCCCCAAGCAAACTACACTCAAAAACTTAAAAAGACTCAAGACCTGGCAAGCTCAAAAGATTCAATCAACTTTCGCACAGATTTCAAGCAATTTATTAAAATATTTTTCAATGTTCCCCCTTTCAAACAAAACAATCCCCACAATCATTCATTCTAAACAATTGAGAATTTTCATCATTCAAACACTCATTAATCTAAGCAGGGGATCCAAGTCACACACAAAAGGGAGATCACCAAATCCAAACAACTGCCTTCCTCACAAGGGAAATTTGTATTTCACTCAATCGCTCAATTTGTGTCAGGCTATCAACAATTCACTCAATTTCACTTTTAAGAGCACTTCCCATAAATTTGATTTTCATCTCTAAATAGTTCCCACAGAAAATATGCAAGCAACATCAGAAGGTCTTTTATGGGTTGTAATGGGGCTTGGCTAAGGGTAGGATATACAAAGGTACTAGGCTGAAGACCCTAGGAACTAAGAGAGCATGAACATTATTTACACTTTGAATTTAAATCAAGTTCCTTTCTTAATTTTTTTCTTTATGCTTCTGGGTGGCTACAGCCTTTTTATTTCTTTTTGGCATTTTTGCACTATTTATTTATTATTTTTTTTTCTGTTTTTCTTTTCTTTCTTTCTTTTCTCTTTTTTTTTTATATTATATTTTTTTTCTATTATTATTTTTTTCTTTTTTCCCAATCCCAAACAACACATTGCACCGAGTAGCCACCCCAAACTTTGGTTTCTTGCACCCAATCTAAGATTACATACTCTCCTAATCCTAAGATCGGGTTAACATGGTTTTCCAGATTTTTGGGCTTATAACATTAGGTTATCAAGAATTAATCAGGCTAACAGGCTCAATGGGGCTAACTAAGGAACATGCATTAGGGATTTGGTTATTTTTAGGCTAAGTAGCTATTTACAAAGAAAATGCCTAAATCATTTGCTACACACATATAATCATGCAAACCAAAAAGAGATTCAATCAAATTCAGGAAAGTGCAACTTAAAAGAGATTCTCACAGTCAAAAACATGTTGGAGGCTCAAAACCTCACCTGGACATTTATGCAAATTGTTTAACTGAGATTCTATCCATAGTGTGTGCTTCCTATCACCCCAAACTTATCATAAATCATGCCATCATAATAAAATCTCAAAGTTCAGTTTTCAATCATATGGGGATCAATTTTTCTAAAATTTTCAAGTCCTAGGGGGAGCAGTCAACACTATCATGCAATCCATCTATGCAAAAATTAATAAAATCCAATAAACTTGCCATAACCAAGACACAAACAGAACTCCTGAGCTTCTCAAATTATTCAGGAGCTTTATTGAAAACAAAACAGAAATAAAGCAAGGAAAAGAAAATTAAAAAGAAGAAAGGGTTAAGAAAACTCATTAAGGGCGGTTCCACCAGGATCCCATTGCTTGTAGCATAAAGCCCACATGGTAGCCAAAGAGCGGAAGCTCATTCCATGCTTCCCTAACTTGCAGCTTTGATGCGGAGGTGAGCACTTGACAATTATAATAACTCCACCCAGTGCGGCGGACTTCTCATTCCCCTTCGGGTCACAGATGACCGCTTTCTCAACAAAATCTCCCCAATAGAAGTGGGGCTCAACCTCTTGGACCGGCCATGGTGCAAAATCCAAGGGTGCAAAATCCAGAGCTTTTGGTTCCACAGGGGGAGGTGGCAAACAGTTAGCTGGGGTTACTGGTGCTGCTTCCTTTTCTGCACTTTCTTCATTCACTGCACTAACAAAGTTATCACCTGCTATACATGCAGAAATTTCAGCACACACCACACAAAGGTTAGAGTTAGTACATATATTACAAGAAAATGAATCAGAAAAAGTTAGAATGTCTGGGAATTCTTCACACAGTGCATCCACCCCATTACTCTCAACACATGCATTTGCTTTAATTGCATCATCTACTCCCAAAGGTTCTTCATCATCCTCAAGCACGGTGGGGCAGATGTCCTCTTGATCCTTCTTTTCTAAGTTTCCTGAAAAAAATAAACCTGCAAAATGATCTGCATTTTCTATTTTTCCTGAAAAGTATAAACCTGTAAAACATTCTACACACAATGCAGTTCCATCACAATAACAAGCATTAGGATCAGGGGATTCAACACATAAACCATCATCAACAGAAACATTATCATCAGAATTATTATCAAAAGTATTTTCAGGAATAACCATCTGTGAATCCTTATGTTCCTCAAGGGGCTGTGGAGTTCGCATTGCAGCCGAGTTGGCGGTAACTTGATCAATTAGAGCCCACAACTTTTGAGATTCAGCTTGGTCCCTCTGTTGGGCTTCACGATTACTTGCCTCCATTGCCTCCATCCTCTGTTGAAATTCAAGATTGTATGCCATCCGTTGATTGTTCTCTTCCATTTGTTGTAGCATTGAAGCAATCTCATCCAAGGTGCTCTGTGAAGATTCGGAAGGTGCAGAGGTGGTCACTTGGCTAGGATAGTATGGTGGTGGCTCATTAAAACTAGGATAATACATGCAAGGTTGCTCATAATAAACATTAGGCACATAATTTCGCATATAATTATCCATGGGGCAAAATTCACAACCAGACAATACAGACAAAACTAATTAGCAAAGCAAAAAGTTTTTTTTTTTTTAAGAAATTATTTTCTGCTAATAACAACAAACCAGAGTCCCCGACAACGGCGCCAATTTTTGACCGCGCTGTCGCCACGCGCCAAAAAGAATGAGCGATTATAAAATAATGAAGTATAGTGCGACAACTCGGATCGTCTCTCAAGGACTCTTTACTTGTTGTTATTATTAACAGAAAATTAGTAAAAGTTAGAACTAGGGGTTTTGAGATTGGAAACTAAATTAAGAAAACAAAATAATGAAAACAAAGTAGTTAAAGAGAATAACAAATAAACAAAAGACGATTAACCTACTGTTCTCGGTTTCCCACTATCATTGGTTCATGCAAATCCTAAGCAGATACTAATCCCCTCCCGGTTGTAGCAACAATTAACAAACGAAAACCGCTACTACAGATGTATGTTCCTATTCCCGAAATAACAAACGGGGTTAAGCTCTCATGAACAAACGAACATGAATGAACACACGCGAAATAACAAACGCGATTATATATAGGAACATAGCATCACCGAAATGAAACAATACCACACAATATATTACTAAATAACAAACGAAACATACAGACATGACATTGAAAAGAGAAAAGCAACTAAAAAAGTAATTGAGAAACTCAAGTGTTAACAGAAACCAATTACAGTAGATTAATCTAGGAGACTAGCTCTCCATTACAGAAGCAAAACAAAAGAAAGAGAAAATAAGACTAAAACTAATTAACTACTAACTGAGACTTAGCCAAAACTGACTAGCCCTCATTATGACTAACTCCTCTCTCAATATCTGAATGCTCCTTTTATTAACTTCAACCTCTGCCTCTTAGCTTTCCAAAACCACTTAATTTGCTTAATTATGAATTAAGATGAGGGAGTTATGTCCACATTCAACTCATAGGGCAGCTGAAACGCCTCTGCCTTCACATGGATTAAAGCCCTTCAAAACGGCTCTGTTTGGAATAATGGTCTTCATGAGAGTTAAATCTCTTTGTTTGATCTTTCATTTGCCACCGGTTTCAGTTCAAACCGACATCTACAACCCAAGTTATGACCCAATCTTCATGACCAGTTCAGGTTCCAGTGACAACAATTATATTCTGACTTCAAGGCCCAATGTGACCCACTATACATCCAATTCAGCATCTGAGTTCTTCATGAAAGTTGTTGGGCTTCCTTTTTATTACCTGAAAACAAGAAAATAGCATAAGTATTTTATTCAACTCTAAATCAACTAAATTATCCTAAAAATACTTTATAGACTCAAAATACTGCTGAAGGACAATCAAGTCTAATTTGGGTGAAAAATGATATAAAATTAGCACAAAGCCAAGGTCTTTACTGGTTATAAAACCAGTCAAACAGAGGCTCATCACAGCCCTATAGATTCAGCATTGGATAGGTAATCGGTACAGAATTCAACAGCTTCTTCGACAATATACCGTTCAACAATACAACCTTCTGGTCGTGATCGGTTTTTCACATACCCTTTTAATATCTTCATATAACGCTCAATCGGGTACATCCATCTCATATAAGCTGGCCCACACAGTTGTGTCTCTCTAACAAGGTGAATGGTTAGATGAACCATTATGTCAAAGAATGAAGGTGGAAAGTACATCTCAAGCTCGCATAAAGTCACAACAATTTCTCTTTGCAATGATGGCAACTTCCTAGGGTCAATCACTTTGCTGCAAATTGCCTTGAAGAAGAAACAGAGTTTAGTTAAGGCCCCCCGCACTTTGTTAGGTAAAATAGACCGTATACCAATGGGTATCAACTGCTCCATGAGAACATGACAATCGTGGGACTTTAGACCTTTTAACTTGAGATCTTTCATCGATACGAGGTTCCTAATGTTTGAAGAGTACCCTTCCGAACCTTAACTCCTTCAAGAAACTTACAAAAAACAGTTTTTTATTTTCTAGATAGAGTGTAAGCAGCCGGGAGGAAGATATGTACTTTTACCCTTCTTCGTCGGTCCCAATTCTCTTCTTATTCCCATACTAACCAAGTCCAACCTTGCATTGATGCCATCTTTAGTCTTCCCCTGGCACATTGAGTAACGTACCAATGACACTATCACAGGATATTTTTTCAACGTGCATCACATCGAGGAAATGTCTTACATATAATGATTTCCAATATGGCAACTCAAAGAAAATCGACCTTTTCTTCCACCCTCTTGTGACAATATCTCTCGCAAAAGGTTTACCGAATTGGATATTCAAATCCTTTACCTTTTCAAAAAGTTGATCACCCGTCAAAGGTGAAGGCGCTCTACCTTCTTCCGAGTTCCCATTGAACGCCTTTCTCCACCACCGTAATGATGACTTGGATGCAAAAATCTACGATGCCCAAGAAAGACATTCTTCTTACAATGTTCTAACCGCATCCAACTGCATTCTCTTCACATATAGGGCATGCACACTGACCCTTGATGCTATATCCTGACAGATTACCGTAGGCTGGAAAATCATTAATTGTCCCAAACAACATAGCTCTCAAATTGAAACTTTCTTCCTTATACCCATCATACACCTCCACACCTGTCTCCCACAGTTGTTTCAAGTCTTCAATCAAAGGAGTCAAATAGACGTCTATATCATTTCCTGGTTGTTTGGGCCCATAAATTAACATAGATAACATCATAAATTTGCGCTTCATGCATAGCCATGGGGATAGGTTATAAATCACCAAAATCACAGGCCATGTACTGTGAGAGCTACTTTGAACACCATGCGGGTTAAATCCGTCGGTAGCCAATGCAAGTCGTAGGTTTCTTGAATCTTGCCCAAAATCAGGATAATCATGATCAAATTTCTTCCATTGCGGAGAATCCGCCGGGTCCGCAGACTTGCCATCTTTGATCCTTTCATCCTCATGCCATGTCAAGTGCTTTGAATCTTCGAACTACGGTACATGCGCCTAAATCTGGGTATTATGGGAAAATACCACACAACCTTCTCTCGGATCTGATTCTTTCTTCTTATATCGTGAGGCATTACATTTAGGACACATCCGTAACGATGCATATTCATTCGAAATAAAATGCAATCGTTAGGACAAGCATGTATCCTCTCGTAGCTCATGCCAATAGAGCGTAACATTTGTTTAGCCTCGTATGTCCGACTAGGAAGCACATTATCATCTGGCAACATGTCTTTCAATAGTGTGAGTAAGTCCGTAAAGCTCTTATCAGTCCATCCGTTGCCCGATTTCAAGTTATACAACTTTAACATCGCCGACAATCTTGTGAATTTAGTACATCCATCATACAATGGTTGCTCTGCATCACTTACCAACCTCCCAAACATTTGTGGACAATCCCGAAGATCCTCTTCAACAGCATTTGCAATGTCTTCAAAACGATCGCCCTCATAAGTATTTGTGTCGGTATCGTATGATGAATATCTCACACGATTCCTCATTTCACTAGACTCATCTCTTGTCTCACCATGTTTTGTCCAACATGTATAACTTTGATCGATTCCATTACACACTAAATGTTCTTCCAAATCGGCTGCACTAACTCGCCTTGCATAACAACAATCTAAACAAGGACATATGATTGTATTAGGGTTTTTCGCATGCCGAACTGCAAAACTAATGAACTCTTTCACCCCATCCTCATACTCCTTCGTTAAACGATTGGCAGACATCCATTTCCAATCCATGCTTTTCCGATCTACAAAAATATTTATTAAACATATTTACTTTGAGTTTAGAGTGGTTGAGGTCTACATGCAATGTATACAGATTAAAGGAATGAAAGGCTGCAAACAAAACACATTGTCGCTGAGTATTCTTTGAAGGAACCAAGTGTCGACTTGTTGATGAGTGTGATTCCACATCATCTTTGTCTATCATTTTGCATGCATTTTCATGTAGTTTAGGCATATTTTTATTAGATTTTAGGTTAATTTTCCTTTGGAACGGGTAAGGCGGTTTTCGTGTGTTGTTTTGCAGATATCAAGGGTAAAATGCTCAAGATCAACCATGATGAAGTTTGGATAAAGATAGGGCTTTAAAAGTGCAGAAAATGAGCCAAACAGAGTCCATCACGGCCTAGCCGTGATGCCCATCACGGCCATGATCGAGCAAAACTGAAAAAGAAGAAAGGTGAAGTCGAGTCTCAGTCACGGCCTGGCCGTGATATCCATCACGGCCGTGACCCAAAACCACCACAAGTCGAGCACATCACGGCCCAGCCGTGAAATTCTTCACGGCCATAACAGGGCTCGCGACGCGAGCATAGGCTCGCCTCGCGAGAC
The DNA here is from genome assembly GCA_030762895.1 of Sophora flavescens. Taxonomy (NCBI): domain Eukaryota; kingdom Viridiplantae; phylum Streptophyta; class Magnoliopsida; order Fabales; family Fabaceae; genus Sophora; species Sophora flavescens. The sequence continues at coordinate 22,917,132 of CM061065.1, forward strand.
TGGAATTTCGCAGAGCAACCAGAAGCGAGACCGATCACGGCCTGGCCGTGATGGCCATCACGGCCGTGACGCGCATTACTTGGACTCTGTCCATCACGGCCGTGATGCCTTTCCTACTTGAGAACTTCTTCACAAGTAATCCTCAACAAAAATGATTACTATAAAGTTAGACAGATATATATCAAGGATTATATTGAGATAGCATGAACAATGAGCAAACCCACAAATTAGTTACAGTCCAGACTCCAGAGTAAGAAGGAAAGCAATAAAGGATAAAATTATTACAATTTACCCAAATATATTGTTAACTAATGTTGGCATCCAATCACAAATCTAATTTCAAACCAAAAGTAGCATGCTATAAGTGAAGCTCCAAAATAACATGATAGTAAAGCTGAACGGAACTACTGATTCTTCACTGCTGCACTCACAATGCTTCTCTACAAGATAGCATCCAGCAAATTGAGGTCGAGCTACTAACACTTCCGAATTATCTATTCACACATTCTACTGACCAATCAAAGTCTTAGGTTCTTTTTTTTTTAAAGAAAAAAAAATTATGAGTGGCTACTTAAATAGTGTGAATAGATAATTGGTAGCAACACTCATCAAATTGACTTGGAAGAAATTCTACAAGATCTTTGATTCAATGTGGTTATGGTTTTATGATATGCAAGTATGCAACAATACAAGTGGCAGGATATTTCTTCTAAATTAGATTGCCTAAACCCCATAACTATGGAGGATCCATTTTGAACAAGAAAATGTTCTTCTCTAAAATTATTAAATACCAGACTTCCTCATACATGACATAAACTGCAAGCACCAAGCATTATGTTGATAATAAGTTAATTGGTTGCACATATGGAATATTTAACTCACCAACAAAGCCATATGCTTATAGTAGTTATAGATTACCGATTCTTCGACTCGAGGAGAGATTAAACCAAAATGATTTGGTATTTATAGCAGAGTGACCAGAGTCAAATAAAAAGGCATCAAAAACTAAATACACAAAACAAGTCACATTCCATTCAACACCAATCAAACCGAAAATTAAAGAGCAAGTAAAATAAAACCTTGAACACAGACTGTGAACTTGGATAAAAACACTCTCCCACAAATATTAAGAATGTCCGGAAATAAAATTTGTAAATGATAGAAAATCACCCGAACACAGATCGTGAACTTGGAAGTGGGTTCCAATAAAGCTGCAAACTTGGAACCGGGTTCAACCGGAATGTGCCCCGTGGATCGTGTCCACGCACCCGAGCCAGTGTGAAGCTCTAAGTATGAGACTCGTGCAAAATAGAGGTTGATGTTGATGGCTCTTCTATAACCGATGGGGGTATGGAGAGAACTCGCGGTGGCAAAAGGAGCAGCGGCGGGTATGGAGAGAACTCGCGGTGGCAGTAGGAGCAGCGGCACAGGGGGTTTGGGTTCGAGTGGGTTCTTTCTCTTTCGAGTAGCAGCGGCGGCGAAGCAATGGCGAAGGTGAGGGAAGAAAAAGAGATGGCATGCGAGAGGGAAGGAAACAATGAGAATGAAAATGAGGAAGAAACAGAGGGAAGGCCGAGCGCGCGCTAATTTTACTCTAAAGACCTAAGATAGCGTTTCCTATAGGAAACGCTATCTTAGGTGATACCTAAGATAGCGTTTCCTTCAGGAAACGCTATATTAGGTATCACCTAAGATAGCTTTTCCGTGTGGAACCGCTATCTTTTCCTAAGTGACATTTTTAATAGCGGTTCCACACGGAAACGCTATCTTAGGTGATACCTAAGATAGCGTTTCCCTTAGGGAAACGCTATTAAAGGTCCCCCATCACTTTTAGTAGCATTTCCACACGGAAATGCTATTAAAGGTGCGTTATTAAAAGTCTATTATGTTGTAGTGACATTCCCGGGAAACTAATTTCTCATGGACATGAGAAATTTTTTATTATTTAAAAATATCGATATACCCTAGTTTCTCATTACAATATTAATAGTAATATTATTATTTATTATATACAAATATTTAATAATTTTTTTTATTATAATATAATATTATTATAGGAATGTTTTCTAAATTTATTAAAATATGATTATTGTTTTGGAATAAAAAATATTTTCTAAAATAATAATTATATTATAATGAAAACAAAGTATTTTAATATTTCTATACATTAAATAATAATAAGGGTACTTTTGAAAATAATGTTAACATTCCCAAGAACGATGATTTTAAACCAAATAAGGGAATCAACATTTCCCAGATATGTTAAAGGCCTACCAAACACATTTTAACATTTTCAGGAGTCATCATTCCCAGGAATCATCATTCCTAGGAATCATGACTCCCGAGAACCAAAGAAAAATCTGCCTATTAAATGCCCTCTAAGGTGGTACATGGGTGTACCACAATTTTTAGTCATTGCATATAATATTTAAATAATTCAATAGTCTGGTAATGTTAAAAAAAATGATTACCTTTACACGTAATATATGTAGAAAAAAAAAACAAATATAGGTTTTTCCATTTCTACCGTCAACTGTTACTTGGTGTTTCCATTCCTACCCCAAGACTTCACACCCCATTGGCATCGGTGCACGTTGATAGCCACGACCTTGAAACCCACCACCATCTTCACCAGCAACAACCCCTCACCAATAACACCACCCACAGAACCGGGTAATATAAAGTCAAATCTCACCAAGAACATATATGCAATGCCCTCAGATTTTGCTTCTGATGTGTATTCCATGATGGAGTGCCAATAGTGGGTGTTTAAGGCGGCACAGAGGAGAAGTGTGTGACCTTGGTGTGGGCTTCAGAGGAGGAAGAGTGCGTGAATTTGAGAATGAAGAAGATGCGTTGAACTCACCGGAGAAATGAACATTCCGGAGAACTTGTCTTTCTTGTCATTGAACAATGCTTGTCTCTCTAATTGTCGTCGCCATGCTTTCCATGAAAACCATGACCTTGAAACATTCTTCACTTCCTCCTCCTCCTTTTTCTTTTGCTCTCACTTAGTGTAGAGTCATTCTATACTTCTTCGATGAAAATGGAACAAGATGATAAAGATATAGTAGATGTTAAAGAGACAGAAAGGTTTTGTATTTAGTTTTCAGAGATTTTTGTTCTTGAAACTTTTTTTTAAAATCAGTCATGCCTCCGTTGAAGGTCCAACCAATCAACATCGATTCAAGGATGCAACTTTTGATTAAGGTGATAAGCCTCTGGCTTATCTAGTTTTATGACTAGATGAACTAGGGTTCATGTGCCTATTTATTCGAGTTCACTCTCGTTTTCGCCCAAATTTGCCTTGTTTTGTTCCTAAGTTGGACTTTGACTCGTTTTGCGTCTTTTGTGTAGTTTTTAGCTTATTTTGGATAGAATTACGCTTGTGGGTGCTTTTGTTGTTTCAGGTTAAATAAGTGAAGCTCCGGGAGTCAAGGAAAGTCGAAAAGCAGTGGAAATTGCAAGTCTGGAGACACTCGCCTCGCGAGTGTATGCTCGCCCCGCGAGCCTGAAGGTCAACAAGGCAGCAAAAGTCATCACTTCAGTCTCGCCACGCGAGAGGTGTCTCGCCCCGCGAATCATGAAGACCTGCAAGACAGAGACCATCACGGCCAAGCCGTGATGAAGACCACGCCCGTGGCAGTTTAAGGTTTGAAGTCTCGCCCCGCGAGAAGCCTCTCTCCCCGCGAGAGTTTGAAGACCCTGGAAGTCAGAGACCATCACGACCCAGCCGTGATGAAGGTCACAGCCTAGAATTGAAGACTCGCCCCGCGAACACACTTTCGCCTCGCGAGAGTTCAAATTGAAAGCGCGCCAATTTTAATTCTCTCCTCGCGAGAGGATGCTCGCCTCGCGAACGAGCGCGGATCAGGAATCCTATTTAAAGGCTGTTGCAGATCAGATTGGGGAGGTTTTTCCACTTAGGTTAGGGCAGTAGTTGCGAATCCTTATTTCTCCTTGGAGCTGCGTCTCCTTTTCTCTCTTTTCTTTTTATTTTACGATGGTGATTATGTCCAAGTGTTTGTCTAAGAGTATGAGGAATTAATCCCCTCGTCCGAGGGAACGATGAAGCCACCCATGGCAGTGTAGATTCGATATGATGTATGTCTTTCTCCTTTAATTCAATTCTTGTTTTCCGATTCTGATTTGAATGTTTGATCATATGTTTTGCGTGATTAATCAGTTAAACGTGTTTGAGGCCTAACGGCGATTCGCGTTTCAGAACTTGAATCGGGATCGCTAATCGAATATTGCATGAGAGTGAGTAGGAGATTAGTGCAACCTTATAGGGAACGAGAATTAACCAAATTCGAGATTAGGATTATGAGACCGAACAAGTAATTAATCCAATCATCGAATACGTCCTAATGAGCGCGAGAGTGGATTTAGGAGAATTTAGGGGTCCCGGTTGACATTGTAATTGAACTTAGGGAGGAATTCATCATCACTTGGGAATACACATTGGGTAGGTGGATTTGTGACCTTGGACATTTTAATTTCTGATTTTTAGTTAATTAGTTTATTTAGATTTGTTAATTGAATTTTTGATCTTAATCTTCTCTCTCTCAACCTTCTTCCGTAACTTGACCAAACGTATCGGATTTCCCGCGGATTAGTTGAACTGGTAGCCCAATCCCGGAGTTCGACCTCGGTATTTACTTACCGTGTTATTTTTATTACTTGCGACGACCCGGTACACTTGCCGGCGTAACAACATAAGGCGACAGGGGAATAATCACTCACTCATGGCTCATTCACTACAGTGCCTAGATCTGGGTTGCGGAGGTTGAGACAGCAATGGCGGGTGGACTATTTTTCTAATATCACCTTGTTGGTAATTTGCATACCAAACAAGATGGAGCGGAAAATTTTCCACTAAGAATCCATGCGAATGGTCATGTTTCTGGTTCAAAATTTTACCTCATGTAACGCAGAACTTCGAATAAAATCGAAATCCAAATCAGGAGCAATGCACGAATAGTAATGCCTCTACGAATTCCACACGAGCAGATTGCCATGTTCCTTGTGTACGTTCTCGGAGCGCGTCTCTAAGCACTGCTAGATGCAAGACGAGACGTATCGGATTTCCCGCGGATTAGTTGAACTGGTAGCCCAATCCCTGAGTTCGACCTCGGTATTTACTTACCGTGTTATTTTTATTACTTGCGACGACCCGGTACACTTGCCGGCGTAACAACAAGTTTTTGGCGCCGTTGCCGGGGATTGGCACAACCAGTTTTCCTAGTTTTAGGGAAGTTTGATTATTTGGTTAAGTTATTTTTGTTCTTATTTTTATTTTTATTATTTTCTTTTTATTTTCTACTATCTCTCTCTACTTCTTTGATTCCACTTGGTCTTGCCGTGTTTTGTATGCGAGGTACACGAAGGAATGCCTCCGGGTTGCGAATATTGTGATGGGAACCATGACACTTGGAGTTGTCCGTTCTACTTCCCTCAAGTATATGTGGAACCATGGCATAATGACAGCGTGCCCCAGAACAACTATCAGAGTCAGAATCAGTATTGGGGTGATATGAGTAGAGACCATCCGGATGTCGCTTGGAGTAATGCTGACGATGGTCTAGCCTGGCAACCACAACCTCAACAAAATTGGCAACAGCAACCTCAACAGAATTGGCAACCACAACCTTGGGAGTTGGCTCTTGAGAAGTTGTCAACTTTTACAGCCACATCTTTTGAGAAGATGAATGCGACAATTGACAAGTCGGCAAAGAACTCGGGCAGGATGGCACTTCAGAATCTAGAGATGCAGGTTGCCCAGCTCACAAAGCAACTAAATGAGTGTCCCCCAGAGACTCTCCCAGTTGATACCGAGAACGACCCTAAGAATCAATGCAATGCCACAACAACTAGAAGCAGTGGGGTGTTGGGATATGACTGGGATGTAACTAGTTCTCAGGGAGTTGAGGAAGAACTACCACATGTTGAGGAAGAACAACCGGAGGAAAAGGAATTGGCAAGTGACATGGCCCCGGAACAACCACATGATGAGGAAGAGCAACCAGAGGAAGAGGAGTTGGCAAGGGACAAGGCACCGGAGCAAGGGGGTAGAGAACAAAATGAAGATAAAGTGGGAAAGGATTTCACCATGCTTGCCAAGCAACCTGATTTTGATGCGTTAAATAAATATGTCGGCTTGCATGCATGTGTGGACACCGGTAAGATAGACCCTCCCATTTGTCTGGTACACTTCCTCGTGAAGACACCATTTGACCCGAGAGGAAGTGAGTTCATAATTATAGAGGTCAATGGGGTTTTCACACAAAGGCCGGGTGGAATAATGAATAGAGTGGTATTGCTCCTGCGAGGGCCACTTCACAAACCATGGGATCCGGGTGGAGGATTTGATATGATGAGCGTCCCTTGGCCTCTGTACCACAGACTATGGGATCCAGGTGGATGCTTCTTAATAAGTCAAGCTCGGGACGTTAAACAAGCGCTTCTTGGGAGGCAACCCAAGCTAGGTATCCCTCTCTTTTCCTAACTTTTGTTTTGTTTTGTTTATGTTTTTGTTTTTGTTTGTCACTCTTGAATAATTTGAGAAGATCAAGAGTTGTTGTATGAAATGTCGTGTCGGCAAGCTTGTTGGATTTTGATTAAGTTGAGCAGAGATTGATTGCATGAATTATATTGACCATTGATGATTCCCCCTAAGTTCTGAAATTAGAAAAGTTTATCCCCACTTAAAAATTGAAAACTGAACTTTGAGAATTTTATTGTGATTACTTGATTTATGATAAGTTTGGGGTGTGGGGGTGCACACACTAGGAATCGTATCTCGGTCAAACAATTTGCAAAATGTCCAGGTGAGGATTTGAGCCTCCAACTCTGTTTTTGAATGTGTGAATCACTGTTAAGTTGCACTTTCCCGAATTTGCTTGAATCTCTATATGGTTTGCATGTTTATGTGTTGCATCAAATGATTTAGGCAATTTTCTTTGAAAAACCACTTGGCCTAAAAAGGACCATCCCTAATGCATGTTCCCTAGTTAGCCAAATTGAGCCCAATTGACCTATTGTTTCTTGATGACCCTACATTACGAGCCAAAATCTGAAAAACCATGTTAACCCAATCTTAGGATTAGGAGAGCATGGAAGTGAGCAAGAGAATGGTTGTGAGAAACTAAGTTTGGGGTGGCTACAAGGTGATGTGTCATATTGGGGTGAGAAAAAGAAAATAAAGGTTGAAACCCAAGGCGAAAAAAAAAAAAAAGAGAGAAGAAAAATATTTGCCAAAGGAAAAGGGGTAGAACAAAAAGATTAGCAAGGAAAAGGCTGTAGTCACCCGAGACAAATGAAAAAACGGAAAAAGGAATTTGAGTGGAAAAAGTGTCAAAATGCTCATGCTCTCTTAGTTCCTAGGGACTTAAGCCTAAATATCCTTCATTATCCTACCCTGAGCCAGGCCCCATTACAACCTTTAAAATACCTTCTGATGTTGCATACATGTTTACGTGGGAACTACGTTTGAGATGAAAATCAAATTCATGGGAAGTGCTCTTGATATGTGAAAGTGAGTGAAAAGTTGATAGCCTAGACAAACTTGAGCGAATGAGTGAAATACTAAATGCCCTTGTGAGGAAGGCAATTGTTTGAAATAGGCGATCTTCCTTTGTGTGTATCTTTGAGCCTCAACTTAGAGTAATGATGGCATGAATGATAAATTCTCAATTGTTTAAAGTAGATGAATGTGGGGATTACATTGATGTAGGGGGGAGATCATTGGAGAAAAACTGTTTTGTAAAGTTGCATTAAATTTGTGCGAAATCGATTGATTCCTTTAGGCTTGCCAAGTCTTGAGTCGTTTTTGAGTTTTAAGCTTGCTTGGGGACAAGCAAGGTTTAAGTTTGGGGTATTTTGATAAGCCTCTGGCTTATCTAGTTTTATGACTAGATGAACTAGGGTTCATGTGCCTATTTATTCGAGTTCACTCTCGTTTTCGCCCAAATTTGCCTTGTTTTGTTCCTAAGTTGGACTTTGACTCGTTTTGCGTCTTTTGTGTAGTTTTTAGCTTATTTTGGATAGAATTACGCTTGTGGGTGCTTTTGTTGTTTCAGGTTAAATAAGTGAAGCTCCAGGAGTCAAGGAAAGTCGAAAAGCAGTGGAAATTACAAGTCTGGAGACACTCACCTCGTGAGTGTATGCTCGCCCCGCGAGCCTGAAGGTCAACAAGGCAGCAAAAGTCATCACTTCAGTCTCGCCACGCGAGAGGTGTCTCGCCCCGCGAATCATGAAGACCTGCAAGACAGAGACCATCACGGCCAAGCCGTGATGAAGACCACGCCCGTGGCAGTTTAAGGTTTGAAGTCTCGCCCCGCGAGAAGCCTCTCGCCCAGCGAGAGTTTGAAGACCCTGGAAGTCAGAGACCATCACGGCCCAGCCGTGATGAAGGTCACAGCCTAGAATTGAAGACTCGCCCCGCGAACACACTTTCGCCTCGCGAGAGTTCAAATTGAAAGCGCGCCAATTTTAATTCTCGCCTCGCGAGAGGATGCTCGCCTCGCGAACGAGCGCGGATCAGGAATCCTATTTAAAGGCTGTTGCAGATCAGATTGGGGAGGTTTTTCCACTTAGGTTAGGGCGGTAGTTGTGAATCCTTATTTCTCCTTGGAGCTGCGTCTCCTTTTCTCTCTTTTCTTTTTATTTTACGATGGTGATTATGTCCAAGTGTTTGTCTAAGAGCATGAGGAATTAATCCCCTCGTCCGAGGGAACGATGAAGCCACCCATGGCAGTGTAGATTCGATATGATGTATGTCTTTCTCCTTTAATTCAATTCTTGTTTTCCGATTCTGATTTGAATGTTTGATCATATGTTTTGCGTGATTAATCAGTTAAACGTGTTTGAGGCCTAACGGCGATTCGCGTTTCAGAACTTGAATCGGGATCGCTAATCGAATATTGCATGAGAGTGAGTAGGAGATTAGTGCAACCTTATAGGGAACGAGAATTAACCAAATTCGAGATTAGGATTATGAGACCGAACAAGTAATTAATCCAATCATCGAATACGTCCTAATGAGCGCGAGAGTGGATTTAGGAGAATTTAGGGGTCCCGGTTGACATTGTAATTGAACTTAGGGAGGAATTCATCATCACTTGGGAATACACATTGGGTAGGTGGATTTGTGACCTTGGACATTTTAATTTCTGATTTTTAGTTAATTAGTTTATTTAGATTTGTTAATTGAATTTTTGATCTTAATCTTCTCTCTCTCAACCTTCTTCCGTAACTTGACCAAACGTATCGGATTTCCCGCGGATTAGTTGAACTGGTAGCCCAATCCCGGAGTTCGACCTCGGTATTTACTTACCGTGTTATTTTTATTACTTGCGACGACCCGGTACACTTGCCGGCGTAACAACATAAGGCGACAGGGGAATAATCACTCACTCATGGCTCATTCACTACAGTGCCTAGATCTGGGTTGCGGAGGTTGAGACAGCAATGGCGGGTGGACTATTTTTCTAATATCACCTTGTTGGTAATTTGCATACCAAACAAGATGGAGCGGAAAATTTTCCACTAAGAATCCATGCGAATGGTCATGTTTCTGGTTCAAAATTTTACCTCATGTAACGCAGAACTTCGAATAAAATCGAAATCCAAATCAGGAGCAATGCACGAATAGTAATGCCTCTACGAATTCCACACGAGCAGATTGCCATGTTCCTTGTGTACGTTCTCGGAGCGCGTCTCTAAGCACTGCTAGATGCAAGACGAGATGTCGACTATTTTTTCTTTCACGCAAACTGAGTGTAAAGTGTGGCCAGGGATGTGTGTTGTGCGACTCAACACTCTTATCACTGCTATTTATAAGCAGGGTGTAGTTAGTTGAAATGTTTGACCTGAAACTTATGGGCTCATCTAATAAGAGCGCATCCCAATTGAGTCTAACTCAATTTTCTTTTACTCCAATTAATATGTTCTACATGTGTGACCCTATTGGTTCCCATAACATTGGTAATAATATTAAATCACATTTAATATTACAAACAATGAGCGGTGTCTAGCAACACATCATTGCTATCCATGTAATGAGAAAATTAGTGATTTGATGTAAACTTTCTGCGATCAATGTTCATGTGCATAATTATCCCTTTGTCCATATATCTATATTGAACACAAGGCATAGAACGTGTCACCCTTGTATAGTTCAATATCATGTTTCTTGATATCCGAGTAGACTTAATAATAATAAATATGGTCAATATCTCATATAGACTCATTTCATCACGGTCATGCATTTTACAATCTCACTCTATCAAGGTCCCCACATATATTACTCCTGTTATGTAGGAGGGACAAATCCCGTCTAAGTCACTCACACCCCTCCGCATGACTTGGGGTGTGCCCAATGACCGACTTTATAATCATCCTCTTACAGATTACATTTGACGGTATTGAAGCACACAACTCCTCATGTAGGGATCGTAGGGATTTCAGGTCGAAAGATTGCATACATCATTGTCACTATGAGAACTACTTATGACACTCACATAATGTTCCATGTAGTGTTCTCGTGGTGGGTCAATCCAGTACATCATTACTCTAATGTGTACCTATGTGCGCGACTTGATATCTCATATCCATGACCCATGAGAAGTGGTCATTAGTCTGCACACATAATAGTCTCGATGTATTATTATTGTCCTTAATAATAATAATAATAATAATAATAATAATAATAATAATAATAATAATAATAATAATAAAACTTGACTACGATTATTTAAGAATAGAGTTCTATTGTTTAATAGTGTCTCACCATCAAGTCATATACTTGATATTCTATTATACAAACCTTTTTATTCTAAGGACTTTATTACGTTTAAACTAACAACATAATAAACTGAAATGCCTCATATCGTAAATAATAGCAAGATACAAATATAAGTCCAAAGGAAAAACATGGCCTCTAAGGCTTACACCAACACAATGTTGTGCTAAAAAATAAGGACCTAGAAGCATATGGCAAAGGAGGATGGCATGTAAAATATGGGCACTAGGAAGATAAAAATTGGCTAGACAATTGAACTCTAGTACCAAATTTCTTCATTCTTTATCATGTCACTTTCTCATGCCAAGAATAAGAAGTATTAAGAAGATGCATAATGTTGACACGGTGGTGATGTACCACATCAAAGAAAGGAAGTCGTTGATGAAGTTGACATGGAGAAACACAAGAAGGAGGGTTGAATTGTGTTTCTTAACAGTTTTTTTTTTAAAAAATTATTAAAACCTTTTTGCAAGTAAAACAAGATAAGTATACACAAAAAAAAAATTAACCTTTCTAAAGAGTTAACAAACTCATATCCAAATCCCCACAGTTAGTATAAACAAAGACTTTAAAAGATAAGGATAGAAGATTAACACAGTTGATTTATCCTGGTTCACTCTCTTCCAACCAAGAGCTACGTCCAGTCCCTTCTATCTGAAGGTTTTTCTCCACTATAATCCAATATCTTTACAAGTATTCAACACCTCTTCAAGCTTACAAGTATTCTTTCTCTATCAAGCCTCTTCAGGCTCTAACTCTAACAAATAGATTTAAGGAATGATCTTACAAGCTCACTGTGTGTGAGAGTATGAATGTTTAAGATCAGTTGTGATTTATAAATGGATTTGTTCAAGAGAACTTTGAGCAGAGTTTTGGCACTTTGAATATCAGAGCTTGGATCTCTTTCTTCACTGGGGATCGTCCAGTATTTATAGATGAAGTTCTTCTCTACCTTGATCTTCTTCAACGGTCTTCAACTTGTATCTGTTTAGACATAGCATTAAATGCTAGGATCCGCTGAGACTGATAGCTTTATATGATTTCTGCAAGAAGTGCTCTTGGTTATCAGAAGAATGCTCAAAAGTAGTGCTGTCATTTCTTGGTTGTACCGAAGGTTGCTTTCTGACTTTCCTTCTTTGTACTTGGTTCAACTTTACAGCAATATAAGTGTCAGAGTACAAACGTTTGTGTTCTTGATGGTACTACGTTTCTAATCTCAAGAAACAAAGGTTAAAAATTTTCAAGCAACACAGAAAATAGATACAAATTCCTTCGTATTAAATAAACAATCATTTGAAATAAATTCACTTTGACTAGACGGGCTCAGTTTTAGTGACCTATGGATGCGCATGTCTTTGGACGTGTAATTTCAACTATGTATAGAAACATGGTCGTCTACTGATCTGCGTCTAGATAATTACTCGTCTAGTTCCAAGTCTTTGGACTTGCTATTTTCCTGAGAGTTTTTAATTGGCTCGTCTACTACTTCTTTTACACATAGATTTAGACACTCGTCTAGTGTTATTCAACTTAGTCAATTTTTAGTACCTCGTCTAGTGATAACCTTATAGACTCAAAATTATACCATGTTTTTGAAGGCTCGTCTAGCGAGTAAAGTCTTAGACCTGATACTGTTTCTTAACAAAAACTAAGAGGTTCAAGATAAGTTTCCTCGTCTAGCGACACTTAAATACTCCTGCAAGCTAGAAAAAATAGTTAGATCTTTGACATAACTTTGCCATACAAATTTAACCATTTTGTTAACATCAAAACTTAAGAGATTATTTTAGCCCAAACCACTTTGGTTCCAACAATCTCCCCCTTTTTTATGATGACAAAAACTAATTAAATTTGAGTGAGCAAAGTCTAAGAGAGCTACAGAGCTCCCCTTAAGACAAAACATACAGAAACTTAATAAATTCTAACATTAGGCAAATAAGTATAGAGAGCTAGGTATTAGAGCATATAGCAATTCAAAACCAATGTCAGAGCATATAAATATCCAAATAACAAATATCAGAACAGAAACAGAAACATGCATAATAGCAAAGAGAAAGCCCACATATGCAAATATGCTTATGCAGATGAAGACTTAGACATTCAAAAGACTTCTTTCTAAATTTAATTTCTTTATCCTTTCTCCCCTTTTTTGTCATCAGACAAAAAGGTTAATAAGGTTAACCATCATTGTCAGTTATACACAGAGAGAGAAAAATAAAGACTAAGGATTAGAGGGTAGAGGAGGAGGAGGTAGGTTTTGATTTTGAGGATGTGGAGAAGGTGGAGCAGGTTGACCTTGGGTCTGTTGGAAATTGGAGAGCAACTGAAGCATTTGATTGAGAAGAGCATTGGTAGGTTTCAGGGACTTCTCTACCCGAGCTTCAACTTTCCTTGTGATTATCTCATCCAGATCAAGTGGCAAGGAAGTTCTTGAGCTTTCAGCAGTAGTAGTCATGTGGCCTTGTTCTTGCATTATGCTCAGAGCTTGTGAGTGTTGAGGTTGTGCTTCAGGATGAACAACTGCCAGAGCTAGAGTTTGAGATGAATGCTTGCTAGAAGTGCCTTATCTACTAACAGATTCAGCAACTTCTTCATTAGTAACCTCAGTCTATACAACTTTCTCAGTTAAGTCAGGACCTTCAACAACAATCTCTTCCTTTTCCTCAGAAGATTCTGTAGATGCTTGTATGGAGGGTTCTGGTGTGGGTAAATATGGAGCCCAGTGGATTTCATCTTCTTCAAATGTTGGACTGATCAGAGGAATGCCAAGAGTATCCTCATGAATGTAATATCCGACAGAGGAGAAACCATATTTTCCTCTAACAGTAGGAATGGTTCTCTTGTCAGTTTCATTAAGTCCCAAGGAGGAGGATTTTTTATTGTAATTCTTGATGTGACAAGCCCAATAGCCTCTGACATCTTCAAGTGTCCTCTTTTCTTCATCTTCAGATAGCAAAAAGTTGATGAATTCTTGATCAGCTAGAGGGTCTGGACTTGGATCTATAATGCAGGAATTAAGTACAGGCATAGGATGAGTGTTCAGTCTCTTCTTTGCATCCTTGTCCTTGTTCAAGTCAATCATTGGTAATCTGGGACAAATCCTTGGAGGTCGCATGTCAACCTTGGTGTCCTTGGAAGAGTGGTACAGCCAATTTGGTGGGACGAAATTGGCAGCCCTGATATACCTTGGCATCTCAAACTCTGCCTTGAGATGAGCATACATGATGTGATCAATCACATTAGCAGCACTCCCATATTCTCTGGGATGCACAAATTTCTTCCACTTGACATTCTTTTCCAAGATGAATCTGTGGTAGCCATAGGTTTTTGACCTTTGAAGAGGTATTTTATCTACCTCTCTTCCCTTTGATGGCATAGTCCACCAGACAGGGATAATATCTCTGTCAACACCATCGGTATGGGGTTTGAAAGGTGGAAGTTTGATGAGGTTAGGGTATATTTTCTTTGGTGGGAATTTTTGTTGAGGCAGGTGAGTGAGAAGAGATATATTGGCATTATGCAGAGCATGTGGAAGGGGACCATGTCCTTCATATGGTACAGGTACATGCCAGGGGTAGTAGGTGAGTTCTTGTTCATACTCATACTCAGGTAAAGGATATAAAGGCCTGGCTGATTCTGGTTTAGACTGGTGAGTATGATACATGATTCTCCAATCTCTTTTTACTTTGGCCCAGCTTTCAGCTTTGCCAACATACAGAGTGGAGGGATCAGTGTATGGAAATGTGATTTTAGGCAGTTTTGGAAATGGTGCACCCGGATTGATCCCAACATCATCTGGTTGATTAAACCAGGGATCATCAGAGGGGATGATGGGTTGAAATTGAGGTCTGATTGGTGAAGTTTGAAAGGGTGAGTATGCAGGGGAATTTTGTGGTGAGACTATGTGTTGAGGAGGGGAGTGTGGCTCATATATTGGTTCAGTTTGGGGTATGGTTGGTTGTTTTGGAATGGGTAAGGATGGTTGATAATGTTGTTGTGGAAGAGTTTGGATTTGGGTTTTAGCTTGTGATGGTGGAGTGGTGTTGACAGGAACATTAAAGCTCTCAACTAAGGCATCTACAATTATTTGTACAGGATCATCAGCTGGTAGAGTTACCTCAGAAGTCACAGTGGACTTAGCTTTCCTTGAAGGTTGCTGCCTTGCTCTTGTTAGAACAACAGTGTGCTTCTGCTTCTTCAGCACTGATCCAATTGGCAAGTTGTCCTCATCATCATCATCCTCATTATGTGACAGAATGACTTTTCTTGTCTACTTCTTCCTTGGGACAGCTTGTGGTTCATCCACCCTTGGTTCCCTGATGACCACCCCAGCAACAGGCTTTTTGGCACCAACTAGACGAGTTGTTTTGGCTCGTCGTCCAACTGTCTTCTTTTTCAGGCCTAGAGTCTCAGCTTCATTTAACTCTATTTGTTCTTCCTTGAACTTCAGCAACTCATCCTTCTTGGCCAGTTCTACCTGAGCAACTGTACTGAGCTTCATGTTGGTCAAGTTTACCTTGCCAAACCCAGCAGGAGATATACCCTTCTCCTTGAGGATTGCAGCTTGTTCCTCAGGAGTCTTGGTTTCAAGTTTTGCATAAATATGTTGTGACTTGAAGATCTTGGAGAGCAGATGGCAGAAAGGAATAGCAGAAGCCTTCTCCATGTTAACCACATAGTCTTTGAATCTTCCAAGCAGAATATGAGGCAGGTTGACTTTAGTCTCAATTACCAAATGGCAGAGACAGAAATTGTGTAGGGCAGAAAGGTTGTCATTAGACCCAGCTTTGTGCAGAACTGTCTTATTCAGGATTTGATGAAGAATTCGAACTTCATCCCTAATCTCCATAGCCTTCCATGAGTGATTTCTTACGATATCACTCCTCATCATAAGAGTAGCAATGACTTATGGTCCACCCAAATCTTCTTCCCATTTCTCGGTTAGGGTTAGACCTTCCTAAGAACAGTGAATCATAGTTGCGATTGTTGCTTTAGATACAACCACCTCAGTCCCCATCATAGTAGCAGAGACTTCAGTCTTAGTAACCTTGGGTTTCTTCCAGAAAGCCCTAATCAGGTCTGGGTACACGGAGACCTTCTCAATGAACAATCCTCCCTAACCAACAGCGTTGATGTACTCACTTATATCAACATTGTATTCCTTCAGAATGCCAAACTCGAAGGGATGCTTGACGGGTGCCGAACCCACCAAAATTAATATAATCGAATTAAACCCTACTTGTAGCAAGAGTGTCAACCCGAATCATCTCTCAAAGGACCAACTCATAAATTCAATCAAGGTTAAGCAAGTGAATTAAAAGGTTGGGGGTGTTTATAAGCACGAAAATTAACAAGAAAAAGTCTAATTAAAATCAGAAACAGTTAAGTAAAAACAACAAATCCAAGGGAATGACAGTTACCGGGTTTGATTCATCCTTAATCACAAGAGAACATACAAATGTTAATTAAGCCATTGATTTCGAATTCCAAATAGAAGCCTAAATGGAACCCATGAATTTCCTACTAGAAATGTATCTAGAGTTTGATTAATTAAGGCAAACGAATTAAGCATCCATTAAATCCAAAATTAAACATGAAAACCGAAATTCAATCAAGCTAGACATTTCATCAAACACCTTCAATGCAATCATCTAGATTCTGTTTTTCCCTCTTTTAATATGAACTAATGAATCCACTAATACATAAATTCAAGATTCCAACTCATTTAATCAAACAAATATAGAATCAAGAATCAAAGAGAGGAAGAACATGAATACTAATTTCACATATGATTAAGCAAATAGAACAAAATTTCAGAATCAAACCCTTAGGAATGTCAACCAAAGGATTGGTTTAAAGATTTTAACTCTCCATTGTTGTGGAGAAACAACTTAGAAAACAAAAATCCATGAGCAAGAACATACAAAAACCTAGAGAAAATATGAAGAAGAAGAAGAAGAAAAGGTAGCTATTTTCGTATCCCTTCTGTTCTGCCCTATTTCTCATTATAAAACACCATAAATTAACAAATTAACTAATCCCAAATGTGTCCCTTTGGCCCGGCTTCAAGTGGCCACCAAAATTGCTCCAATTGGACATCAAATGAGTGAGTTAGGCCCAATTTACTTCAGCATACTTCAGGATCCGAGACTGACTTTCCAAAGCAATTTACATCATCCAAACGACATAATTTGGCTAAGTGATCTTCATGAAAGTTGTAGCCTAATGTGTCATCTTCAAAATGGTGTTTATCTCAGGTGCATAAGATCTCTACAACTCAAGTTATGGCCCAAACAATGGTCTCTATCCAAACTCCTGCAACAACACCTCTGGTCACACTTTCAGCCCAAATTTGACCCTTTTATCCTCCGAATTGGGCATCGAGCTCTCCATGAAAGTTGTATATATTTTCCTTAGATTTTATAAAAAAATTATAATCACAATTTTCCAATATCTACATCCAAAGTTATGCTCTAAATACAGAATCAATGTTAGGATGCCAATTATGCTGAAAAATGCAATTAGGCCCAACTTCGGCCCAAAGTCATGAAATGCACCCAATAACCATCAATTAAGCTCAAATGATGTTTAAAAACCGTAAGTATGAGGGTTCAATACAATGTCAAAATTATGTTCATCGAATTCCCCCACACTTAACTTTTGCTCGTCCTGAGTAAAATCAAAATAAATGAAAGCAAGGGGCAAGGATCAACAAACAAGGATTCCCTTCCAAAAGATTTTCAAGAGAGCAAGAATGTGAGAGTAAGAAGGGCAACCAAAGATTCAAGAAATCACAACACTCATGAAACAAATTCTTTCCATCTTCTTCCAACAAGGCAAATTCCATTGAAAGCATAGACCATGAATGATAGAAACTCACAAGTCATACTCTCAATCCCTCAAGTGTTTAGATGGTAAGTGTTTCACTCAATTCAATCCATGAAAATTGGCACTACCATAAGCTTGCTTATCTTCTTAATCTCTACCACTCATGCACATGCACACAAAAATCAAAAGGACTTTGTTCAAGGTTGTAATGTGGCCAAGGTAAAGGAATGGAATAGAATGGATGTGACAAGTTAAGACCAAAGAGAATGCAAGAACATTGGTAAAATTCACATATCAACATATATACCCAAATTCAAGTGATTCTCATATCAACTTCATTCCTTCCCTTGCATTTATTTCTCTTTTTCTTTCTTTTTTTTTCCTCAATGTAACCATATCTATGATACTTTTTTCTTTTCTCTCTCTTTTTTTTTTAACTATACACTTTCTTTCTTTCTTTCTTTCTTTCTTTCTTTTTTCCTTCTTTTCTTTTCATCAACACTTGTGTAAAAAAGATCAATTTCCCCCACACTTGTTCAAAAGCTTCTCCAATGTTCTCACAATCCCTAAGGTAAGGTAGAAACATGGTTTTTCACTTAGGCTTGTAATGAGCTCAAAAATAAAGAATGGTCAAAAAGGCCCAATGGGGTTAATCAAAGGAAAAACATGCAAAGTTGGATATTTGGCTAAGTGGCTAAAGGGAACAAAAATGCCTTCATCATATTAACATGTGCATGTACAATGTAGCTTCAAAAAGAATCAAAGCAAGTTGGAGAGCCACCAATCCATGAATGAAATCACACAAGAATGAAGAGATGTAAAGGCTCAAAATCTCACAAGGTATGTTTCTATCAAACTCAATCTATCTATTCAATGTTCATCACCAAACTTGTCAAAATAAAAAAGAAAGACGATTTAATCATTTATGTCATGACTTGTTTCACTTCAATTGACTCAAACTCACAACTCTCACAACTCTAAAAACTTCAAGTGGAAAGCAAAAACCATTTATTCCTTTTTTTTGAAACAGCAAAAAGACATTAAAACAGAAAAATAATACTAAAAACAGTGGGAAAACAATCCAAACAGCTAACAATGAAAAACAGAAACAGTAACAACAATAGAATAACAGAAAAACTACAAAATAAAAACAGCAGACGCGACACCCTAAACAACAACTAAATCCGTGTTTTATTCAATGGAAAATAGTAAAAATGTATCCCCCCCCCCCCCCCCAACGGGCCCCACTTAAATTCTAGATTGTCCTCAATGTAGAGAACAACGTAATGAAGTCAACAATATAATCAATGGAATGAGACAAGTAACATAAAAATGATAGGGGAAAGAAACATCCTTATCAATCCATGTAGATGGCCTCTTGTAGGTGGATCTCCTCCACCGTGTCTTCTTGAGCTCCCTTATGAAAGTGCTTGAGGCGATGACCATTAACCTTGAAAACTTTGTTGGTTTCCTCACTCTTTATCTCAACTGCTCCGTGAGGAAAAACATCGACAACAATAAAGGGGCCAATCCACCTAGAACGCAGCTTACTAGGCATGAACTTGAGGCGGGAGTTGTAGAGAAGAACTTTCTGACCAATGAGAAACTCCTTCTTTTGTAACTTTTTATCTTGAAACAATTTGGTCTTTTCTTTGTAAATTCGGGAGTTCTCATATGCCTCCAATCTAAGCTCCTCAAGTTCTTGAAGCTGAAGCTTTCTATGGGAACCTGCTTGACTCAAGTCAAGGTTGCATTGTTTTACCGCCCAATATGACTTATGCTCAATTTCTGCCGGAAGATGGCATGGCTTGCCAAAGACAATGCTAAAGGGAGACATCCCCAAAGGTGTCTTGAAGGCGGTCCTGTAAGCCCACAAAGCATCCTCAAGTCTCTTGCTCCAATCTTTTCTGTTGGGTTGCACAGTCTTCTCCAAAATTTACTTCAACTCCCTATTTGACACTTCAGCTTGCCCATTTGTTTGGGGATGATAGGGAATTGAGACCTTGTGTACCACACCATACTTCTTCAACAAGGCACCCATGGTTTTGTTGCAAAAATGCGAACCTTGTCACTGATTATGACCCTTGGAATGCCAAACCTGCAGAATATGTTTGATCTAGCAAAATCTACAACAACATGTGAATCATCAGTTCTGGTGGCCTTGGCCTCCACCCATTTTGATACATAATCAACAACCAAAAGAATAAAAACAAAATCGAAGGAACTAGGGAATGGACCCATGAAATCAATGCCCCAAACATCAAATATCAAAAAACAACAAAGGTTGTTGGGGCATCTCATTCCTACGTGAAATAGTACCAGTTCTTTGGCATTGCTAACAACTCTTACAATAAGCATGTGCATCATGAAACAAAGTGGGCCAATACAAACCACAATCTAAGACCTTCCTAGTAGTGCACGTTGGACCAAAGTGACCACCACATGCAAGAGTATGACAAAAATGCAAAATAGAATGAAATTCATGATCAGGCACACAACATCTAATAACTTGGTCAGCACACAACCTCCACAAGTCAGGATCATCCCATATATAATATTTAGCTTCACTCTTAAGTTTATCAATGCGATGCTTAGGAAAATCAGGCAACTCAGATGCAGCTAAATAATTCACTAAATCCGCAAACCAAGGATCTATACCTGGCAGCAATAAAAGATGCTCATCAGGAAAGGTCTCTCGGATGGGAAGAGTCCCCATTTCTTGTGGAATGCGGCTCAAATGATCAGCCACCAAGTTCTCAGCTCCACTTTTGTCTCTTATCTCAATATCAAACTCTTTCAAGAGCAACACCCATCGAATCAATCTAGGCTTCGCCTCAGCCTTCTTCAACAAGAACCTCAAAGCCGCATGATCAGAAAAGACAATTACTTTAGTGCCCAACAAATATGATCTAAATTTGTCCAAGGCAAAAACAATAGCTAAGAGTTCTTTTTCTGTGGTGGTGTAGTTGGCTTGGGCTGAACCAGGGTACGAGAGGCATAGTATATGACATGTGGTTTCTTGTCCACTCGTTGTGAAAGGATGGCTCCAATAGCATAGTTAGATGCATCACACATCAACTCAAATGGATAGTCCCAATTTGGAGGTTGAATGATGGGAGCTGAAGTCAAATGCTCATTCAATAGATCAAAGGCTTCCTTTCAAGATCCATCAAAATTAAAATCAACCTCCTTTTGGAGGAGTCTGGACAATGGAAGAGCAATCTTGCTAAAATCCTGGATGAAACACTTGTAAAACCCTGCATGACCAAGAAAAGAACGCACTTCCCGCACATTTGTGGGGTAGGGTAAAGAGGCAATAACATCAATCTTGGATTTAACAACTTCAATGCCTTTGCTAGAAATAACATGCCCTAAGACTATACCATGTTCTACCATGAAATGACATTTCTCAAAATTCAAAACAAGATGAGTCTCAATGCACCTATCAAGCACCCTAGCAAGGCTATCTAAGCATGCATCAAAGGAAGAGCCATATACAGTAAAGTCATCCATAAATACTTCCACGCAGTGCTCTAAATTATCGGAGAAAATGCTTACCATACACCGCTGAAATGTACCTAGGACATTACATAGCCTGAATGGCATCTGCCTATATGTAAATGTGCCAAACGGGCAAGTAAAGGTAGTCTTCTTCTGGTCTTCTGGTGCTATGTAAATCTGAAAGTAGCCTGAGAAGCCATCAAGGAAACATTAATGTGACTTGGTCGACAGTCTCTCCAACATCTGATCTATGAAAGGCAATGGGAAATGATCTTTTCTGGTGGCCTGGTTATGTCTCTTATAATCAATACAAACTCTCCAGATGTTCTGGACTCGTGTGGGTACTAACTCAACCTTGTCATTCACCACCACAATCATCCCAGTCTTCTTTGGAACAACTTGCACTGGACTCACCCACCGACTATCTGAGATAGGATAAATGATACCAGACTTTACAGCCACTTGCTCACCTCTTTCTTCACAACATCCAGAATCAACGGGTTAAGTCTCCTCTGAGGTTGCCTCACCGGTTTGGCCCCATCTTCCAATAAAATCCGATGCATACAAGTGGAGGGGCTTATACCAGGAATATCAGCAAGTGTCCAACCAATTGCCTTTTTGTGTTGCTTTAAGACTTGCAACAACTTTTCTTCTTGTTCAGGCTGCAAATGTTTGGCTACTATGACGGGCAACTTCTCATTCTCTTCCAAAAACAAATATTTCAGATGCTCAGGCAAGGGCTTCAGTTCAATGCTAGGTGGCTGCTAGATAGACGGTACCAATTTCGAAACCGAAATCAAGTCTACTAAATTTGCAGAACATCACCTGAAATTTGAGCACAATCTTGCAAAACGGCATCATCATATCCCACCGAATCCATAAAATCACTACATTTTGAAGCATTATCCACATCAACAACATTTTTAATGTCAACATCAACACATGATAAGAATGTGAAAATTCCAGCACACACATCACACATTGCATTTTGTTCATCAACAGGAAGTCCAGAACATACAGAACAATCCTCACAAGTAATGATATCATCATACTCTAAAATCTCAGGAAACCCGACTAACATATCAGCATGGATATCATCATCCATAAAATCAAGAACATCCAAATGAAACACAGAATGATCCTCAACAGGGTATTTCATGGCATCAAATATGTTAAATTGAATGATATCATCACAAAATTCCATAGAAAGGGTACCAGCATGCACATCAATCTTAGTTTTAGCAGTTTTCAAGAATGGTCTACCAAAGATCAACACATAAAAATCAGTTGGAAAAATCAAATTATTTACCCTTACCAACACATCCTCAAGCACTCCTGCGGGTTGAGTTGGGCTTCTATTTGCTAGCTGGATGACAATGCCCATGGGCTTTAGCTCTCCAATATGCAAGTATGTGTAAACTGACTTTGGCATGAAATTTATGGAGGCTCCCAAGTCCAACATAGCATGTGTAAACTGTTTGTTACCTATGGTGCATGGAATGGTGAATGTTCCAAGATCTTTGCATTTTGGAGGCATGTTGGGCTGAAACAATGCAGAAACGTTCCTACCTAGACTCACTTTTTCATTCCCTTTAAGTCTCCTCTTATGAGTGCACAACTCTTTCAGAAACTTAGCATACTTAGGAATTTGTTTTATTGCATCCAAGAGAGGAATATTCGCCTCAACTTTCTGAAAATTTTCCATAATCTCCTTATCCAATTCAGTTTCAACCACTCTCATTGATTGAGTTTTTCTGTTTGGAAAAGGGAGAGGAATCTTCAATTCTGGTTCTGATTGCTTCTTCAAACTCTCATCAGGTTGTTCTGAATTTTTCTGCAACACATTCTCACAATTCTGTTTTTCTGAATTTTCTGTAGAAGCTACACTTTGTTGCTCATTTGGCACAATGACTTGCTTCCCACTCCTCAAAAGTATAGCATTCACATTGCCTTTAGGATTTGGAATTGTTTGGGAAGGTTTTTGTCCCGATCCTTGTGATTGCAACTGGCTAAGAGAGGTAGCTAACTTCCCAATCTGAGTTTGCATATTCTTTAGGGTTGCATTTGTGCTTTGCTGCATATTCTGAATTGTTGCCTGAGTGGTTTGTTGGAACTGCATGTTCTGCTGGGCCATTTGCTTCAGCAAATCCTCTACACTGGATTGAGAAGAGGTGGAAGCTAGTTATTGGACTTGTGGTGACTGCTGAAATGGTGGTCTTGGTGGTTGAAAAGGTGATCTCCATTGTTGTTAAAATGAGGGTCTAGAGGGCTGCTGTAGTGGTTGTGCAACATTGCCATATCTGAAATTTAGATGATCTTTCCAACTAGGACTGCATGTGTTGGAATATGGATCATACTTCTGCTGATTACCCAAAAAAATACCATTGACTGCAGCTTGTTCTGGATTAATAGAGGAACCATCTTGGAGTGTAGGGCAAGCATCGATATAATGTTCTGGTGAAGTACATATGCCACACACCGTAGCCATATTATGATTTTGTTGTTGTCCAATAGCCAACTGCCTTACCAATGAAGTGAGCTCCTCCAATTTGTTTTCCATTCTCTGTTGGTCAACAGGACAAGTTTGCACCTCATGGACTCCCTTTGTTTGAACATCCATCCTAGTACCAAACTGTTGTGCATTTGCTACCATATTTTCAATCAAATTTCTTGAAGCAGTAGGAGTCTTGTCCACTAAGGCACCACCAGAGGCAGCATCATCCATGTTTGTATCCATAGGTATCAAACCCTCATAGAAATACTGGACAAGCAACTGATCACTGATTTGATGATGCGGACAGCTTGCACATAGCCTTTTGAATCTCTCCCAATACTCATGCAAAGTCTCTCCAGAATTTTGTCTTATACCACATATTTCTTTCCTCATTGCTGCAGTTCTGGATGCAGGGAAGAACTTCTCTAAAAATAGCTTCTTCATATCATTCCAACAAGTCACAACACCAGGTTGCAAATAGTATAACCAGTCCTTTGCAGAATCAGCAAGTGAAAAAGGAAAGGCTCTCAGCTTGATATGCTATTCTGGTATGCCCTATGGTCGCATGGTTGAGCAAACAATGTGAAACTTCTTAAGGTGCTTATGTGGATCCTCACCTGCAAGACCATGAAACTTGGGCAACAAATGAATCAATCCAGATTTAATGAATGCTCAAAGGTTGATAAGTAACATCAGGAGCAGCAAGCTCTTTAAGAGTCCTATTGTTATCAGCCATCTCAATTTCGATTCAATTACGAAACATGAATAGATATAGAATCACTAGAACTAAAAAGATCAGAGTTAGGCTCAGGCTCAGGTATAATTCCAAATTAAGATTCAATTCTTTCATTAAGCCTATTTGCTCTATTAAGTGTGTGGAATGTTCTTTCAATCTCAAGGTCTAATTCAAACAAGTAATTATCAATCTTGGACCTAGTACTCATGCACAATATGAATCAATTAACACTAATTACCTAGCTAATCCTAAAAATAACAAATGAGAAAATTCTACACTATACTACCCGAAACAGTGAACAAACAATTAGTAACTAAAAAAGACTACTTCTAAAATGATCAAATAAATGAGAATGGTCCCCGGCAACGGCGCCAAAATTTTGATGGGTGACGAACCCACCAAAATTAATATAATTGAATTAAACCCTACTTGTAGCAAGAGTGTCAACCCGAATCGTCTCTCAAAGGACCAACTCAGAAATTCAATCAAAGTTAAGCAAGCAAATAAAAAGGTTGGGGGGGGGGGGGGGGGGGGTGTTTATAAGCACAAAAATTTACAAGACAAAGACTAATTAAAATAAAAAATAGTTACGTAAAAACAACCAATCCAAGGGAATGACAGTTGCCGGGTTTGGTTCATCCTTAATCACAAGAGAACATACAAATGTTAATTAAACCCTTGATTTCGAATTCCAAATAGAAGCCTAAATGGAACCCATGAATTTCCTACTAGAAATGTATCTAGAGTTTGATTAATTAAGGCAAACGAATTAAGCATCCATTAAATCCGAAATTAAACATGAAAACCGAAATTCAATCAAGCTAGACATTTCATCAAACACCTTCAATGCAATCATCTATATTCTGTTTTTCCATATTTGAATATGAACTAATGAAGCCACTAATACATAAATTCAAGATTCCAACTAATTTAAGTAAACAAATAAAGAATCAGGAATCAAAGAGAGGAAGAACATGAAAAACTAAATTAACATATGATTAAGCAAATAGAACAAGATTTCAGAATCAAACCCATAGGAATGTCAACCCAAGGATTGGTTTAAGGAGTTTAGCTCTCCATTGTTGTGGAGAAACAACTTAGAAAAGAAAAATTCATGAGCAAGAACATACAAAAACCTAGAGAAAATATGAAGAAGAAGAAGAAAAGGTAGCTATTTTCGTATCCCTGCTGTTCTGCCTTGTTTCTCATTATAAAAAACCCTAAATTAACAAATTAACTAATCCCAAACATGTCGCTTTGGCTCGGCTTCAAGTGGCCACCAAAATTGCTCCAATTGGACTCAAATGAGTGAGCTAGGCCCAAATTTCTTCAGGATACTTCAGGATCCGAGACTGACCTTCCAAAGAAATTTGCATCATACAAACGACATAATTTGGCTAAGTGATCTTCATGAAAGCTGTAGCCTAATGTATCATCTTCAAAATTGTGTTAGTTTCAGGTGAATAATACCTCTACAACTCAAGTTATAGCCCAAACAATGCTCTCTGCCCAAACTCCTGCAACAGCACCTCTGGTCACACTTTCAGCCCAGATTTGACCCTTTTATCTTCCGAATTGGACCTCTAGCTCTTCATGAAAGTTGTATAGATTTTCCTTATATTTCCTACAAAATTGAAACAAAAATTTTCCAATATCTACAGCCAAAGTTATGCTCTAAATTCATAAGCAATGTCAAGATGCCATTTATGCTGAAAAATGCAATTAGGCCCAATTTCGGCCCAAAGTCATGAAATGCACCCAATAACCATCAATTAAGCTCAAATGATGTTTAAAAACAGTAATTATGCGGGTTCAATACAATGTCAAAATTATGTTCATCAATGCTCTATCCCAATCTCAAGAGCATCGACATTGCAGGTACCAGTAGCAGATGAAGACGCCATTTTCGAAGGTTTGAAGCTTTAGGGCTCGAGAAGCAGAGCATTCTTTCGCAAGAAGTTTCAGGTTCAGAGTGAGTGAAAGGTTTTTCAGAGGGAAGAGACACACTTAAAAAGGTTTCGAAATATGAAGAGTTTCTCTCTGAAAAATAATTCTAAAATAAAATTGAATGAAAGACGTGTGATAGGACGTGCATTAAATGCTAACACGGCGCATATTTTTGAAACTGTAAAAAGCAAGTTAAAAAAATGATGGATATAACTAACTCAGAAAATGGAATTTTGCATTAAATATGTCTTAGATATAATAAATGCACAATATAACTAAATGAATGGACGAGTCACATATGAGCATGCAAACAGGCAATAGATACGATAAGCGTTGCACGCACATTTAACATACAATAGACGGCCATGACTGGATGACATATTAATCCACACAAATCATATTAAGATGCTTTCTAATAAAAATAAATCTGTCTCAGCAAGAGGTTTAGTAAAGATATCTGCCCATTGATGGTCAGTATCTACAAATTGTATATCAATAACACCTTTTTGCATATAATCTGTAATAAAATTATGTTTAATCTCAATATGCTTAGATCTTGAATTCAAGATTGGATTTTTAGATAGATAGATTGCAGCAGTGTTATCACGCATAAGTGGAATACTACTTACAAACATATTGTAGTCCTCCAATTGATGTTTGATCCATAGAAGTTGTGAGCAGCAGCTGATATGTACTCAGCTTCAGCAGTTGATAAGGCAATGGTACTTTGTCTTTTGCTTGACCATGAGACTAGATTAGCTCCAATGAAGTGACATCCTCCACTGGTACTCTTTCTTTCTATTCTATCTCCAGCATAGTCAGCATCACAAAAACCAACTAATATGTAATCATCATTCTTCTTAAAGCACAAACCGAGATTAGTAGTGCTTTTCAAATATATATTCTTTTAACTGCTGCTAAATGAGATTCTCTAGTATCAGATTGAAGTCGAGTACATAAGCAAACTCTGAACACGATATCAGGTCTGGACGCAGTAAGATATAAGAGAGATCCTTTCATACATTTGCTTACCTTTTGGTCTACCTTTTTATCTTTCATCTTTGTTCAGTATGGACGTGGGGTGTATAGGTGTGTTCATTGGTTTGCAGTCATCCATTTTAAACTTCTTTAAGAGTTCTTTTGTATACTTGGTTTGATGGATGTACACCTCGTCTGCTGTTTGTTTTACTTGAAGTCCAAGGAAGAATTGAGTTCTCCCATCATGCTCATTTCAAAATTCCTTTTGCATTAGCTCAGAAAATTCTTTGTATAGAGATTCACTAGTAGCACCAAAGATTATGTCATCAACATATATTTGTACAATTATAAAGCTGGACTTATTAGATTTTCTAAACAAGGTTGTATCAACCTTTCCTCTACTAAATCCATTGTCCATTAAGAATGAACTTAGCCTTTCATACAAGCTCTAGGAGCCTTTTTGAGGCCGTATAAAGCTTTCTTTAGCTTATATACATGTTCAGGATGGGTTTCACTTTCAAAACCCGGAGGTTGCATAACATACACTTCCTCGTTTATAAAGCCATTTAGAAATGCACTCTTTACATCCATTTGATAAAGCATAATATTATGATGTGCAAAAAAAGGTAATAAAATGCGTATTGCTTCTAATCTAGCAACAGGAGCAAAGGTTTCAGTGTAATCTATACCTTCTTCCTGAGAGAAACCTTGAGCAACTAATATTACTTTATTTCTTACCACTTTACCATTTTCATCAAGCTTGTTTCTGTAAACCCAGTTGGTTCTAATCACTGATTTATTCCTTGGTAGAGGCACAAATGTCCGCACTTCACTTCTTTCGAACTGGTTCAATTCTTCTTGCATTGCCAGAATCCAACCCTCGTCCAGTAGAGCCTCGTCTACTTTCTTTGGTTCTAATTCAGAGACTAAAGGAGAATCATCTTGCTCTCTGAATCTGGTTCTTAGCCTATCACTGGGACTTCCAATGATTTGATCTTGAGGATGATAATTTTTGAAGTACCATGATCTTTGAACATTTTCTTGTTGTGAAGTTTCTGACTCAGGTTGATGTTGATTGTCAACTGAATCATCAGTCTTGGTATTTACTGGATTTTCAGAATCTTTGAGATTAAAATATGCAAATTCTTCATAAAGCTTTGATAATTTCTTATCAGGCTGCTTGTCATCAAATTTAACATGATTACATTCTTCAACTACTAAAGTTCTAAAATTGTAGACTCTAAAGCCTTTAGATGACTCATAATATCCTAACATAATTCCACTATCTACTTTAGCATCAAACTTACCAAGTTGATCTTTTGTATTTAGTATAAAGCATTTACAACCAAAAGGATGAAAGTAAGATATGTTGGGTTTTCGTCCTTTCCACAATTCATAAGGAATCTTATTCAGAATTGGTCTTATGTATATTCTGCTTACAATGTAGCAGGCGTGTAACTTCAGCCCAGAAGTGCCTACGGACAGAGTTGTCATTGAACGTTGTTCTAGCCATCTCTTGAAGAGATATGTTCTTTCTCACTACCATACCATTTCGCTGTGGTGTTCAAGGTATTGAGAAGTTGTGAAGAATACCACTTTCCTCACAGAACCTTTCAAATTGCTCATTTTCAAACTCTCCTCCATGGTCACTTCTGATTAAAGTGATACACATGCCATTTTCATTCTATACACGTTTGCAGAATACAGAGAAGACCCTGAATGACTCATCCTTGTGAGCTAGGAACATAACCCATGTCGATCTAGTGTAGTCGTATACTATGACTAGACCATATTTCTTACCACTGACAGAGGCAGTCCTTATTGGACAAAAGAGACCAAGGTGTAGCAACTCTAGTGGTCTATTTGTACTAACAACATTATTAGATTCATAGGAACCTTTGACTTATTTTCCGTATTGACATGCATCACAGAAAGCATCAGATTTTAACTTAAGGTTTGGTAATCCTCTCACGAGGTTATGCTTATTTAGCTTTGAAATTAATTTCAATCTTACATGACCTAGCCTTTTGTGCCAAATCCATCGCTCATCTTCAATGGACGCTAGACATGAGACACTTTGATTTGTAAATTCCTTTAAGTCAATCTTATACATATTTTTTTGCCTCTTGGAATTGAATATTAGTGATCCATCAGTTTTCTTGACATTACACTTGTTCTTATCAAAAGAAACAGCAAACCCACTATCACATAATTGACTTATGCTCAGTAGATTGTGTTTTAAACCATCAACTAAAAGAACATTATCAATGGAGTGAAAAGGATGTTTACCAATTTTACCTACTCCAATGATCTTTCCTTTCTGATTACCTCCAAAGATAACCCAGCCACCATCTTTGTATCTAAGGTCTTGGAACATACACCTTTCTCCAGTCATGTGATGTGAGCAACAACTATCCAAGTACCAAGATGCGTGTTTCTTTCCTGTTGTTAAGAAAATCTACAACAAGTATAATCTTATCTTTAGGTACCCAGATTGACTTGGGTCCTTTCTTGTTAGTAGTCACTGGACGAACATACTTGACATGCTTGTGATGTATGCATCTAGATGTTAGAAGACCACTTTTTTCACTAACTTTACAGTAAGCATTGGAAGATCTTGATTTTGTTTTATTATGTTGTGCTCGAGTTTTAGAAACTCTGTGATGTGCATGAGGTTTTGATAATTTGTGAGATGCTTCATGTTTCTCTTTGTCATAGCATAAGCCAGACTTATCATGAGGTGACCTAGAGTACCTCAGTATCAAGCCTAACTTTTCTGAGCTACCTACAAACTTAGACACGATGTCTGTCAGATATGTCACATCTTGCTTCAGTTTTGAAACTTCACAAGAGACATCAGACTCAACTTTGAGTTTGTCAGTTAGACTGACATTCTCTAACTCAAGCTTCTTGTTTTCATTTACAAGAGCTTGCCTTTCCATGCAGGCTTTATCATACTCCTTAGTCAACTTAGAAAATTTCTTTTTGAGATTTTTATATTCATGAGACAGAATGGACGAGTTGTCTGATAACTCATCAAAGGCTTTTTGTAAAGTGAATGAGTCAGATTCCATTACCTCAGCATCAGTGTATTCACTTTCTGAAGAAGTGTCAGCCATGAGACAGATATTTGCCTCTTCCTCAGCTTCATATTCTTCTTTAGATGATGATAGATCCATGTCCTCCCAAGTAGTCATTAAACCTTTCTTCTTTTTGAAGAACTTCCTTTTGTCCTTTAGTTCTGGACAGTCAGCTTTGAAATGACCAGACTTTTTGCACTCGAAGCACAGAGGTGGACCTTTTTCCTTGGAGTCTGATTTTTCTTTAGAGAACTTTTTTTTAAACCGCTTCCTTATGAAACCACCTTTCTTTCTCCACATAGGTTGAATATTTCTGGAGATGAAAGACAGTTCATCTTCATCAGATCTTTCATCACTATCAGAGGGACCTGCTTCATCTGAGGATTCCTCAGCTTTTAGAACTTTTGATGAACTAGCCTTTTGGCTTTTAGGGCAATGGACTTCCCTTTTCTGGTACTCTATTTTTGATTGAGCTCAAGCTCATGGACTTTGAGAGATCCAGGAAGCTCTTCTAGAGTGAGAGTATTGAGGTTCTTTGCCTCCTAAATAGCAGTGACCTTAGGTCTCCACTATTTGTGTAGGCTCCTCAAGATTTTTCTGACATGATCTCTATTCTCATAGGTATTTCCAAGAGATCTAAGCCTATTGGTGATAGTTTGGAATCTTCCAAACATTTGATCTATGGTTTCATATTCAGCCATTTTGAATAACTCATACTGGTGAACCAGCATGTTTATCTTTGATTCCTTGACTTGGGATGACCCTTCATGAGGAAGGGCTAGAGTATCCCATATTTCCTTAGCTATGTGGCAACTATGGACTTTATCATGCTCAAATCTGGTGATAGCACACATCAGGTAGTGTTTGGCCTTCAGATTGAGTTGATGTTAAGTATTTTTCTCTGGAGTCCACTGAGCTCTAGGAACAACAGCTCCATCATCGGCTCTTGGCTCGGTATAGCCAGTTTCAATCAGCTCCCAGGATATCCACATTTTGTGCATCAAGAAAAGCCATCATTCTCTTTTTCCAGTAGTCATAATCATTACCATCAAAGAGTGGAGGTCTGTTGATTGCTTGTCCTTCTATATCCATGCTTGCTGGATCGTACTCCCTCACCACTTGTTAGATGCTCAACCCTTTCGAGGCTGAGCTCTGATACCAACTGAAGTTGACACAGGAAACACAAGAAGGGGGGTTGGATGGTGTTTCTTAATAGTTTTTGTAAAAAGCTTTTTCTTAAAACCTTTTTGCAAGAAAAACAAGATAAGTATACACAAAAAAAATAACCTTTCTAAAGAGTTAACAAACTCATATCCAAATCCCCACAGTTAGTATAAACAAAGACTGTAAAAGATAAGGATAGAAGATTCACACAGTTGATTTATCCTGGTTCACTCTCTTCTAACCAAAAGCTACGTCCAGTCCCTTCTACCTGAAGGTTTTTCTCTACTATAATCCAATATCTTTACAAGTATTCAACACCTTTTAAGGCTTACAAGTATTCTTTCTCTACTAAGCCTCTTCAGGCTCTAAATCTAATAAAGAGATTTAAGGAATGATCTTACAAGCTCATTATGTGTGAAAGTATGAAAGTTTAAGATCATTTGTGATTTACAAATGAATTTTTTCAAAAGAACTTTGAGCAGAGTTTTGGCACTTTGAATATCAGAGCTTGGATCTCTTTCTTCATTGGGGATCCTCCAGTATTTATAGATGAAGTGCTTCTCTACCTTGATCTTCTTCAACGGTCTTCAACTTGTATCTGTTTAGACATAGCATTAAATGCTAGGATCCGCTGAGACTGATAGCTTTATATGATTTCTGCAAGAAGTGCTCTTGGTTATCAGAAGAATGCTCAAAAGTAGTGCTGTCATTTCTCGATTGTACCGAAGGTTGGTTTCTGACTTTCCTTCTTCGTACTTGGTTCAACTTTACAGCAATATAAGTGTCAGAGTACAATGGTTTGTGTTCTTGATGGTACTATGTTTCTAATCTCAAGAAACAGAGGTTAAAATATTTCAAGCAACACAAGAAATAGATACAAATTCCTTCGTATTAAATAAACAGTCATTTGAAATAAATTCGCTTTGACTAGACGGGTTCAGTTTCAGTGACATGTGGACGTGTAATTTCACCTATGTATAGAAACAGGGTCGTCTACTGATCTGCGTCTAGATAACTACTCGTCTAGGTCCAAGTCTTTGGACTTGCTATTTTCCTCAGTTTTTAATTGGCTCGTTTACTACTTGTTTTACACATAGATCTAGACACTAGTCTATTGTTATTCAACTCAGTAAATTTTTAGTACCTCGTCTAGCGATAACCTTATAGACTCAGAATTGTACCATGTTTTTGAAGGCTCGTCTAGCGAGTAATGTCTTAGACCAGATACTGTTTCTTAGAAAAAACTACGATGCTCAAGATAGTTTCCTCGTCTAGTGACACTTAAATACTCCTGCAAGCTAGAAAAAATAGTTAGATCTTTAACACAACTTTGCCATACAAATTTAACCTTTTTGTTAACATCAAAACTTAAGAGACATTTTAGCCAAAACCACTTTGGTTCCAACAATTGAACCCACAATAAATCATACTAAAATACATAATCCTAGCTAGATAATACTAAGATCATCGAACCAACACTACATCGTCTTGAAGTACATGATCGACGCTATAGAGAATATTAAGATAAGTGCAAGTTGAAGTTGACACAGGCAAACATGAGAAGTTGGGAGGGGGGGGGTGAATTTTTTTTGTTAATAATTTTCAAAAACAACCTTTAAAACTATTTTCGCACACAAGAAGATTAAATCAGAAGCAAGCACAAAGAAATAGATCCTTTTTAAAAAGCTTTAATAAAAGCAATATCAAAACCCCTCAGTTAGTAAAAACAAATAAAGCCGTAAGATTTTAGGGATAGAATATTCACACAAGATGTTTTATCCTGGTTCATTCTCTTCTAACCAAGAGTTACCACTACAAAAAAAAGGTTATTTAGCGATCGAAAATAGTGACCGAATTTGTTGGTTGCTGTTTGGACGAAATGGCGACCGTTGTAGGATCTACATAAACACTGGTTATAGTCGATACTGCGAGCGAAATAGAGATCGATATAGAGCGTAGCAGAGTTATCGGTCGCTAAATAAAGGAAAGTAAAAGTCAAAACTTGCTGACTTTTCAGTGACCGAAATGGCAACCGAGTTAAATGCAACAGTTAAATTTTATTTATATTTGCGACCGATATTAATTTGGTCTCTAAACGGCGCGTAAAAAATTAAAATAGAGCGTGTTAGCGACCGATTTTAAATCGGTCGCTAAATTTATGAATTCAAATTTCAAATTAACCCATTTAGAGACCGATTTAGCGATCGAATAATTCGGTCGCTAAAAATAAAATACCGAAATCCAACAAAACCCCCTTTCTTCCTCACTTTCTCCCGAATCTCCTTCTCTCTCACCGTTTCTCTCTTCGTCTCGCGAGCTCCGGCCACCACAGGACGCCTCCAGCCACCACCGTCATCCCCTCTCCTCCGGTAAGCTCTCATCTTCTCCGTCTCTCTCCATCCCCCTCTCTCTGTCTCACTCTGTCTCTCTCTCTCTCCATTTCTCAGCTTCTTTCTCATCCTCCTTCGACCACCACCACCACCACCACCACCATCCTCCTCTTCCATAGGTAAGCTCTCTTCTTCTCTCTTCTATCTCTCTGTCTCGCTCTCTCTCTCTTTCTAAGTTTCTCTCTCTATGTCTCTCTCAGGTGCTGCCACCTCCTCCTCCGACCACCACCACCATCTCAAGGGGCTCTGTTCACGCGGCCACCACCCCCAAAATCTCCTCTGATCAGTTTTGTCTCAGGCAAGGGTTTAGAGAATGATTAATGATTATGTCTCAAGTAATCAACAATCACACTCTTTACCAACTTAAACAAGCAGACCATTAATCAAAAGACTTGGTCCATTGATAGTATGAAACATGATTATTGATTGATTTCTTGATTGTATGACACTTCATAGCTTTTCTAGACTATATTGATTGATTTACCTATTCAGGGGACTAGTGATTGGTTAATGCTCTTAAATTGGGGGTATTTTACTGCTACTGTAAACCCTCTTTGAATGTATTTTTTATTTCATTTTGACTGAAGGTTGGCACTGTGAATATAGCTGCTTGAAAATGTACTTGACTGAAACTAAAGAGATGATGATGCTACTGTGAATGTAGCTAGTGTGCATTTTTTTTATTTTCATTCTTTTGATTTTATGCAACATAACTTTATTCACTATTGACTAAAAAATGCTCAATTTTCAAGTATTATTATACTGGTCTTGATACTAAAAAATAAGAGAACTTGTGAAAACTTGTTATGCTTGTTTGTTTAAAAATACTGAATTTTCAAGTATTATTATACTGGCCTTGATACTAACAAATTAGAGAACTTGTTAAAACTTGTTATGCTTGTGTTTGTGTTGTTTCTTTGTCACACACTTCTCTTTAGCACAAAGCATGATGAAACTAATATTTTTATATGAGAGCTGGAGGGGGTAGTAATCACATGGAATCTTGGATAGAACCAATAGAAAACCAAACTTGATCCCTTGTGTGCGATGACTTGAAAAATAGATTTGCCAACTTTATAGATTCTCATAGGCAATGTAAATCTCATGCTTTTGAACCATCCCTTGTGTTTGATCTTTATTATGTTTTCCATTTTGTACATGTATTTTATTGGTTAAGGTTTTAATTCAGCATCTAACAATTAAT